>JAYKKT010000053.1:1595000-1760000 GCA_036023115.1 Brasenia schreberi
TTTCATCTACACAGCTATCTTGTGGAAATTATTCCTGACCATACAATTGCAATCAAATGCATACTGTGTGGCGAGAATCATCGTACGAGAAAACCTCTTTTTTCCTAAATTCTCAGCAGTCAAGAACAACAACTCACACGAATACGGGAAAGATCAGAATAGATCTAAATGTATTTGAGAAACTGAGATATGCGCATGATCTGTGTGCAGCGCCACCTTAGACACCTACCAATCGAGTCACTCCCGACGGCCTTCAACACAGTGGGTTTTTTTTATACAAGAGGCGGCCGCAACCTCACATAGACATGTCCGGTTTAGAATAAACTGAAACCAACGGTCTGAAGCCGGCACTTCCGGATAACTCGAAACCTGGAATGAAAACCGAACAGACTGGTGATCAGTTCCTGTTCTAGTTTTAGAACCCTTGATGCTTATTTGAAAATGATTCTCCACTTCCACTCTAAAAGTACAGCTAATCTAATGACTCCACTTTATTCCACTCTAAAATATATCTTAAGCGTTCTTGTAAATATAAATGTTAAAAACAATATATATATATATCACAATACAGTAAGGATATATATATATATATATATATATATATATATATATATATATATATATATATGACCCTTTGAAATAATTGATTTCAGCTACGATTCCGGACTTATTTCTAAAATTCTTGAACCCTCCGATTGTGGTTCTCAACTCGAAACTAGTCACGACGGTTTTAAGGCCGATTCAGTTTCAATTCAAACCGCCAAACCAGTTCCAAACCAATTGTTATCTCACACACCCCATGCACCCCTTAGGAGCCGAATTCCCCACCAACAACATAGGCGTCCATACGCCCTACCAGTTGAGCTAGCGCTCAGGGTGCCTTCAACGGTGTTAAGAGGACACTCGATGCGCATATCCCAGTTCTGCAAAAATTTAAGTTAAAAAAACAAGAACTCGCACGAAAAAAAAGAAAGAACAGAAAATCTCCTAAAGAAGTCACGTTATCCTCTAAATTATGTAAAAAGAACAAATTGCGTGGATAGAACATATACACAAGGCTCTTTGTTTCGATTTTCTTTTTCGATTGACAGAGAACAATGGAGGGAAGAAAAAGCGATTTGCTTACTGCAAGACAAGGGGCGAAGGTGTAAGGAATTCCGGTGGCCCGGACCTCAAGCGCCGTGGCGACCCCGATCCGTCTCATCAGATCTTTATCCCTGTGAAGCGAAGCACAAGAGTATTTCAGATTACGAAAATATCCTTCTACTCAAGCAAATATTTAAATGGTGAATAGCTCCTGTTTCAAGGGTAAAATAGAGAAATGCTCTCTCATCTATGAAAATTCTTTCGCGCCCCTCGTCTCACCTGGTTGCGCCGAGACCGACGTTGTGAGGGAAAACGGTGGCGCCAACGACGTTGTTGTGGCCGTGAACGGCGTCCGTACCGTAGATGACTGGGATACCGAGGCGGGTGGTCATCGCTGAGGCCTGGAATCCGTCTATCATGTCCGCCCACGTCTCCGGAGTCGCGTCCGGCGCCGGATTGCTTCCTCCTCCGTTCAGCACGCTGCCTGCAGCACCAAGATCAAAGTCACTCATAGAGAGAGAGAGAAAGAAAGATGCTTCCTTCAGTCTCAAAAGCAATGCAACACATTAAGATCAAAGTCACTCTCACACACACACACACAGAGGTACCAATGAAGAACGACCGGAGGACGTCAGGAGAGGCGACGGAGCGGTCGATCTGCGTCATCTGACCGATCTTCTCCTGTAGAGTCATTCTAGAGAGAAGATCGGAGACACGTTGTTCGACGGGGAGCGTTGGGTCTTTGTACCAGGGTTGCTGGACCCTAATCTCCGCCAATGCCGGAGGTAAGAGTAAGACGAGGAAGACCAAGACCGAGCCTAGAAGATGGTTCTTCTTGGAAGCCATGAATTTCTCTCTGCAGCGTCTACTATCTCCACTACAGGAACGAAAATGACGAAGGAAGAAGAAGAAAGAAGTTTGTTGTGAAATGACAGATGGTATTACGGTTAAATAGAAATGGGTTCTTTTTTTCTTTGTGTATTTTCGATGCCTAGATTGCCCTTAGCCATCAAATTCTGTTTCCATCATGCCACAATTTGTTGGACGTACGCAAGATGCGAGTCTGCTGATGAACGAACCGAGCTGCTCGTGATTCGGGGAAGTTCGGGTCCTAATAGTCCCGTTCGTGTTCGGGTCCTGATAGGCTTGTTTGTGTTCAGCCTTCATGAGCTAAACATGAACAATGCGTGTTTAAAGCAGACCAATCCGAGAATGACTCTATGATGCTACTTTGGGTGGATATGGATATGGATATGGATTATAGATGGTGTTGTGTCAGGTTTTCAGATAGGATGTCACATTGCCATCAATTATTGTGATTCAAATCATGCTTGCATTTTGCATTTAGGTCATAAATATGTCAACCGAAAAACCACTTCTAAATCTTATTTTTATCCGTGTCATTTGGGTTTGACATGAACATGGACCTGTTGGGTTATGTTCGTATCGGGCTTTTGTGTCGTGTCTTATATTCCCACCCTAGCTTGAGTGCATGCAAGTTTGTATTTTCCTGTAAGAGAAGTGCACCGAGAATTCCAACGTCCATTTCGGCCAGCGATTGGCATCAGGTTTTGACGAGCTCAGTTGCATGAATCATCATCCTTATCGCTTAAAGGACGTTAAGCAAGGGAATTGAATTTTCTCTTCATTCTTCCTCATGTTTGAAAGCGTAAAACGTCAGGATTCCAATAATCTAAGAAACATCCGTATGATGAAACATTACTACAATACACCAGTGGCATTCGGATATCTGATAACCTAAACCAGTTTAGTTGGATTTGGTTATATTTAACAATCTGAGTCAGATTCACCATTCAGCCTCTGGATCCAAACACAAAGTCCACTGAATATTCTGGATCCAAATGCGTGACTTACATACAAAATGAAAGCTAATTATATACTTGGAACGGATTTAATACAGATGCAGCCTTGCTAGGAGACAACCCGGCAGAATCCGAGACGGTGCATCTGCAAAATGGACCTTTGTTTGTGGATAGACTTTACGTTTGGATGGACCAGCCCTGGTCCAAGATAATGGACATCTTTTTTGTGGTTACAACGGGATGCTGAAGCCGTGCACCCACCAGGAGTCGAACTCCTGCCACGGTCCTAGTGAGCGCGCTGCCGTTGGGCTGTCGCACTGGGTACAAGATAATGGACATTTTAACATAGGCTACGTAACACAATGTATTTTGTTCAATGGAAAAGCTTCCACATGCAAATTCATGCATATAATGCACAATATGATCACCATGGTCGTTATCGACGTCATGGGGCCTGGAGTACACACTATAGCTTAAGAGGGTTACACGAAATGCATTTGTAAAATTGCGTTCGATGATAAAGAACGGTATGGTTTTGATGCCATGCCAAATCATCATAATAATGAACTCGGCCATTTTAGTCCTTATATTGCCCGCCTCATCTAAGAACAGATAAAGGACTTTCTCAGTCAACTGTGTTGTGTTTGGCCATTCGTTTATATTGAAAAGGAAGGAAGGTCATACCGTGAGGTGTTCCACAAATCAAGGGTGCCTTTTCTACGCCCTTGGATTGGAATGGGCTGTTGGAAGCATCCACGGATCTACATTGAGCCAAGGTGGGGCGTCTGCCTCAACCCAAATTTTGAAAATCAACTTAAAGTCTATAGCCCATGGTGAGATCAATGGGCTATAATACATAGTTTGTCCCACCCTAAACCATTTGAGGGACTATTCGCTCCATCCTGAAACTGTTTCTAGATCCGACACTGCATCTACTTATGCTCTCGCTCATAGTTCATCAAAGGAAATATATGAATTTCCAGGGGTAAACCTTTTCTCATTTAGAATCAAGCATTAGGCTTACAAACCCCTGCTCGTAGATCGGTTTGGTTCAGCTTCTTACCACCTTGCTCGGATTTAATTTGTGACGTTAATTGAGCCAATCGAAGTCTGGCACAGCTAGTCTTGTTAAGTTGGACATAAAATATATGTTTACAAACCATGCTGATCATTGTGATTTGGAGAGAGCTTTTTTTGTGTAAATGTACTGTTTGGTAGCTCAATGGTCACAGTAGGTCATTTATAGGTCAAGTATACATGTTCCTTCACGCAACGCGTGCATATTAATTCTGGTGGGAGCTATAACAAACACAAACACGAGTTCAGATGAGCACAACACAAACGAGTTCAAATAAGTTCCAGCCCGTCTCTTTGTTTGAATACGGGTTATCAAATAACCAACAACTCTCAAACATGTTCAAAAATAAATGGCATGATGCATATATCTACATGAACAAGCTTGTACCCGAAAAGGAAACGAGCCATCACAGACAACCAGCGGTTAGTTGTCAAGCATTAACAGACACGTTCGCTTGACCAACGATCTAGATTCATGGAAGGGATGGAATCCATCTCTTATATGTAACATGAATCAAACACGTAATTTGGGTCCATTAAGCGATTGTTGACATGGATCCACACGTATATGTTCAAGTTATTGTACTAAAAGTACTTTTATAAGTAATTTTTTTACCTTTCATATAATATAAAAATATGAACATTTTAAATTAAAATTAAATTATTGATCATCAAATTTGTAAACTTATTGTACTTGGACATTTTCTATCTTAATTTATTTACACATTTGAGTACATTTTAATCATACAATCATGTTCATGTATTTGAAACCTATTTCAATTTTATGCACATGGACGGCACATTAAAAACTTGCTGTGCTTGGTCGTTTTATATCTTATTTGTTTGTACATTATAGATATTTTTTTATAAATTTATGTTCGTAGAACCAGCCAAAAAGATCAACGTCTAATAACAGGGGATCACGGAGATCATCGTTAACTCCAAAAGCTAAAAACATTGATTTAGACCACGGGACACCGAGCAGCACAGGGGACCTGGTTTATGTGGTTACCTCGTTCTAGGTTCGATACCCAAGGAATGCATCTGACAGATAGAGTTCGGCAAAAGGCCAACTTTATTTGCCTACAAAACCAACGGAAACCCACAAGATGGCGAACGCGGAGAAGGAAGCAGGTAGTGAGTGTTTGATTGGTTGAGCACTAACATCTAGGCAGAACCGACCAAGCACAGGGACCCGAGCCAATATTATCAGGTCAGGGTCACCCTTAACTCCTAGGCTCCTAGCCCTGAAAAGGCGGGATTTTATTGATACCCCGCGCCATAGGTGAATTTGGTACCGCAGGGTATGGGTTGATTACGTTGCCCATGCTCTCCGTTCCATATCCAAGTGCTATGACAGACCCAAGCAAGAATCGTCTATGAGCCCCCAGTAAAGCTCATGCATGCTAGCTATTATCAAGAATTCCTACAGCACAATCCCGGGGGGCAAGGGTCCATATTTGGGCTTTCCAAGAGGTGGGTTCATCTACTGTCCAATCAAATCAACAAGAAGAACAATACTAGGAATTCAAG
This sequence comes from Brasenia schreberi, assembly GCA_036023115.1. NCBI lineage: Eukaryota > Viridiplantae > Streptophyta > Magnoliopsida > Nymphaeales > Cabombaceae > Brasenia > Brasenia schreberi. The sequence continues at coordinate 1,600,520 of JAYKKT010000053.1, forward strand.
TGATCGGCCATGAAGGGCCCAAAGACATTGCTCTTTCTTGCAGGCTATGTATGCATATGCATGTAGGAACAACAACAACTAAGCCTTGTCCCATACTAGACGGGGTCGGCTACATGGATTCTTTGTTTCCACATAGCCCTATTATGTGCCATGTTAGTAGTTATTTCAACATAAGCTATATCATTTTTTATTGTTTCTTTCCAACACTTTGTCCTCTACCTCTTTTAATACTTTGAAAATTTAGTTTTCATACCTTCTTACAAGTTGCTTCTTTTGATCTTCTTTCTACATGTTCAATCCATCTTAAACGATATTCATTCATTTTATCCTTTATTGGTGTCACTCCTAATTTGTTTCTAATAACCTCAATATGTATACGGTCTTCCGACTTAGTAGAACAAAGACAGAATATATGAAATGTAAGTTTGATCATTTGATTACTTCAGAGGATATAAAAATTAAAATTTTCACACATTGCATCCCCCAAAAGGAAAGTTTTAAATACCTAGGGTTGATTTAAGAATTGATGGAGAAATTAATGTTGGTTGGTTAAAATGGAGAGGAGCATCAGGTATTCTTTGTGATAAGAAGATACCATTAAAGTTAAAAGGTAAATATTATAGAGTAGCAATTAGGCCTGCCATGTTTTATGGTTCTGAGTGTTGGGCAGTTAATCATCAACATGTACAAAAAGATGTTTGTAACAAAAATGAAGATGTTGAGATGGATGAGTAGTCATACAAAAAAAGACCGTATACATAATGAGGTTATTATAAACAAATTAGGAGTGACACCAATAGAGGATAAAATGAGAGAATATCGTTTAAGATGGTTTGGACATATAGAAAGAAGATCAAAAGAAGAACCTTTAAGAAGGTAAAAAAAAACTAAATTTGAAAAGTAATAAAAGAGGTAGAGGACGACCACAAAAGTGTTGGAAAGAAACAATAAAGAATGATCTAGCTTATTGTGAGTTAACCGCTAATATGGCACATGATAGAGCTCTATGGAAACAAAGAATCCATGTAGCCGACCCCGTCTAGTATGGGAAAAGGCTTAGTTGTTGTTGTTGTTTGTTGTTTATTACAGTATTGTTTGACGCGTATCATATAATGTATCACTGGGCTCCATGATACGGGCGTATCGTATTGTACTTTAATATTAAAATATTACAAAAATTAATTAAAAATCAATACAAATTAGTAAAAATATGAAAAAAATTTAAAACAAATAGGAAAAATTCAGGAAAAATATGGTAATTGCTTTAAATTCATATAATGTAAGTTTAGTACAGATTGAGCATTCAACATTAAACAATTGCATCCAAATTTACATATTTTGAATCCAAAAAATGAAATGCAGATACAGTTTACAATTACAATGTTACATTTTACAAATTGTAATCAGGATCATCAACTAAATAGTCTTCATCTTCTTCTTGTTGCAGATCCTCATCATCATCATCATCGACACCTTCTTTGAAATCAAATTCTTCATCTACTTGATGTTGGTGTTGCGCTCCTTCCAAATTAATCTAAGCATCATCTTCTTCAGTTAGAAAAGCATTTTCTTCAGTGTCTTCCATAACCCAATATTCTAATATATCAAAATTATCCAAACTTATTGAATTAAACTGACTTTCTTCTCTATTTACCTTTTTTAATTGCCTACGACAAACAAAGATAAACAATTAGTAAATAATATTAACAATTGAAGACTGAAGTTAAACAATATTGAATTGAAAATTTGAAAGTAATACAACATTACCTTTCACGAAGGCGCATTACAATGAATATAAACTAAATCATTTAGTCTTTTGTGTTCCAACCTGTTGTGCTTCTTTGTATGGATGTGTTCAAAAACACTTCAATTTCTTTCATAACCTGTTACATGTTTGGCTTAAGACTCTCACTGCAAAATCTGTAAGGTTTGGACAATCAGTTCCAAACCTATTCCACCAAACATCTGTAAAAAAAGACAAACATTAGAGACATAATCCACAGTAATATAAGATGCAACTTAAATATGAAAATAAACAATTTACCTAAACGCATCGTAATGCGGTTGCGAATTGCAACAGGTAAACCCATCAAGTAAAGAGCATTATCATATATCTTCATCTCTCGATGTATCGCATCTACTATGCTCTCATCAGGAATTAATCTGTCGATACAATCAATGATTCCTCGATTAACCTCACCGTCTCTTTTGAAGGTTGCTAAGTACCTGAATGATGGGTTTAGATAGTAGGTTGCTCCATGAATAAGCTGATGCAATTGTTTATTCCATCTACTATCAATTATTTTCCACACGAGCACATAATCTCTTTTTTTTCCATTAAAGTTATTTCTAATGGCTTCTTTTGCCCTATCCATGGCTTCATAAAGGTAGCCCATAGATGGTTTCTCCTCGATGTCAGCCAATATCAAAACTTTCATTAAAGGACAAGTAATTTTCAATAATCTAACACATGCATTCCAAAATGAACTTCTAAAAACTGTTTCTACAATCTCATTCAACTTTCTATTTCTTCTGTTTTGAGGCAACTCTGTAAATTGTTGTCACTCATCTGAGGATAACATTCTCTTCAAAGCATGCTTCTGTCTCACAATACTCTGTACAGATAAGAAGTTTATTACGAACCGAGTTGCAGCTGTACGAAGAAGCTCTGCACCTTCTACTGGACACCATGTGCAGCCCATTATACGTATCGTACGATACGGTGCGATACGGATAACACTGGTTTATTGTCTTTTCTTGTATGAGCACTCATCCATCTCAACATTTTCATTTTTGTCAAAGACATTTTTTGTACATGTTGACAATTAATTACCCAACACTCAGAACCAGAAAACATGGAAGGTTTAATTGTTACTCTATAATATTTATCTTTTAACTTTAATGATATCTTCTTGTCACAAAAAATACCTAATACTCCTCTTCATTTTAACCAACCTACATTAATTTTATGTGTAGCGTCTCCATCAATTCTTCAATCACTCTCAAAAATTGACCTTAGGTATTTAAAACTTCCTTTTTGGAGGATGAAATGTGTGTCAATTTTAATTTCTATGTCCTCTGAAGTAACTAAGTGATCAAACTTACATTCCACATATTATGTCTTTGTTCTACTAAGTCAGAAGCATTTAGTTTCTAATGTTTTTTCCATAGTTCCAATTTTCTATTAACGTTTTCCTTAGACTCCTCCACTAACACTATGCCATCTTCAAATATCATACACCAAGGTACTTCATCTTGAATATGTTTTGTTAACTCATCAATCACTATTATAAATAAGTACGGATGTAAAGTTGGTCCTTGATGGAACCCAATATTAACTTCAAAGAAGTCTCTTCATGAGTCCTCACACATGTTTTCTCACCATTGTACATGTCTCTTATAAGGTTTATATATGTCAATGGGATACTTCTCTTTTTTGCATATACATGTACAAAGATAATTTGAAATAGATTTCAAATAAATGTACATAAATATATACAAAGAATACATGCAATGTACAAATAAATAAGATAAAACAAATATGGACAGCATGTTTATAAATTTAATGACCAACAATGAAATTTTGGTTCAAAAGGCTAGTGTACTGATACAGTATGAAAGGTAAATGCCGCATCCTTTATAAAAATATTACTTACAAGTTGACACCAGTACTTTTTAGTATATTAGTTTAGACATAAATGTTATCCATATATGCATATTATATGAATGCAGGCTTGTGTGTTTGTTTGTGTGTGTGTGTGTGTGTGTGAGAGAGAGAGAGAGAGAGATCCTTGTTTCACAACCAAGGCATTCAATTCAAGGGCAGAGGCCAAAGGGGGAACGACACCCATCTTTCGCAGACAGGGTTTGGAGTCGCGAAACCTTACTGTGGGAAACCAGATGAACAGAGGTATGGTTGAGAAATTCACCTTAGAGAAGGCCATTGGAAAAACATCCAAAAGCTAATACAAGGTAAAGTTGGACTGAACCTGCAGCAAACTAAATGGCATGGAGGCCTTTTAGAGTGCCGGCACTCTGAACAGCAAAATGGAATATAAGACACTTAACTTGCAGGAGTGGGGAAGCATTCTATCAGACTAGAGGGAACTCTAACATTCACGCAGCAAATTAAGCATATGGGAGAAAGGACCAGAATTTGGTATGGGCAAAGTACCGTAACGCTAATAACGCTAATGGATCAAACAGAAATAGAAATACATGTTGCCTGCCCTGCCATCAGGAGGAGCACTAACAAGATATAATTCACTCTCCAGGCTCAAGGGTTATAACTTTCAGCGTGTGCAATGAAAGCTAGACGGTTTCTGCGAAAGGGGAAATTGGTGCAGATCAAGTTAAATTAAATACGAACTTTTAACACCAGAGTTGCACGCAGAAGAAATATGGTACAGGATATAGAGAATATTTAAACACCTGATGATAGATATAGAGGATGGAAGTCTCAAGGACGTGGGGGTAGAGATTTACCAGGATGCTGATTGAAGGAAAGCCGGCTTGGGGAATCAATTCTCACTATAATTTCATCATCACCACCTGACTCCTCACTGGATTCATCTCCTGTATGCTTTCACTTGCCAGTGCAGGAACAGCCTCTACTTTGATCGTTCTGCTACTTCTCTGACTCTCCATTATTGTTTCCTCTTCTGAGTGAGCAGATTTAAATGGACGGGCAGATGTATGACTCTTAAGCTTTGAAGAGAATCTTGGAAGTGACATACTGTGAAGTGGTTTACCATGAAAACTGTGGAAAACTACGTTGCCACCTACTTCGCAAATTCACTTTAAAATGCAGAAACAGCAAATAAGATTAATCTTGGGGGAAAAGAGAAGTGCAAGGTCATAAAGTAATAAAGAGTTGCATAGAAGAGATTAACGAATAATAGAATACCATGCTGCCAAAGATTCCAAGCTGTATCGCCTTTTCAGATAGCATTTTTGATCGGAGAGCAGTTTCAGATGGGTGCTCAAGATGCTTCCTGGACAAGTAGGCTTTCTCCGGACAACTCATTAGACCTCCATGTTCCCGGTTTGGGTGCCCTGGAACTTCAAAAGAATGTGAAATCCATGACATTGACAACTTGGGTGATAGAGCATCTGTCTGAACTGAAGCAATGTCCCAGAGACATCTTGTTTCTGCCAGATAAGATAAACCATGAAAGCAAAATCTTGTTGTTTGACTACCTGTAAGTGGATTCAAATGGACATCTTCAGTAGGCTAAGATTGAAGAGAAGCACCTTTAGAAAAGAAAAAAAAGCACAGAACTGCAACAGAAATTGTGCATAGATTTTCTCATCTTTTGGTATCAAGGGAAGGAATTTAAACTCTGAAGCAGTTGTGAATACTATCTAAAAGGCACTCCAAAAATAAACCAACAGCATGATCCTTCACAGGTCAGGCATGCACGTCATAAACATAACCTGAATGGAAATGCCTTGAAGGTTCACAATTATCATAGCAAAGTGAGCAAAAAGAAGAGCAAAAGCCTTTGCCTAAAGGCCAGTTATTCTAAGATTACCAAGAATTATGAAATGAAACACTGAAGACGTATTGATTGCAATGGTCATTTTATACTAAAACAAACTCCTTTTAACTTTCAAACACAAACATGTATTCACGCAAACACACCCATACACACACACAAACATATGTTTTATCACTCACTATTTTGTACGTAGAAAGTTGCCCACCCCAGAGGGTGGGCCTTTAGAACTGGCATGCATTACTGCACTACAGACCCGGGCCATGTTATCAAACACCCGCTTAGGGTTCGTGTTCAATATCAACATAATTGAGTTCAACGACCGAACGAGGTTATGCTTTGTTTATGATAATCTTGTTAGCTTCTGTTGGCCGAGCCAAACAAGGCTTGAACACGAGATGGGCTTAGGAGAGTAAACCTGTTCCGCTTGTTAAATTATTATACTCATAAACTTGCTTTTTTATATTTTTCTTATAAAGTGAAGATTTGATCATTTAATTGCATTAAACTGCCGAATTCATCTATTAACATGGTTTTCTGACCTATATTTACAAAAAAAATTCTATACACCTAACTAAACGAGCTAAATGTGGGTTGTGTCGTACCAAATATAGGTTCATCCTGTTCAACTAGTATAGCTTAACTGGTCAGCTTGCATTCATTTAGATCATGAGCCTAACGCGAACAAGCTTGACATGAGCCACACTGAACCAAACTACGAGCAGCTCGGTTCATTTATTTTATCAGTCAAAGATATACCAACTAAACTATAGGCCACTGGTCCTTTTAGAATCGATGATATGTGTGAAAAATATCGGTGTTTTGGTACTTTTCTATGTATGTTAAGTGCTTCCAAAATGTAATTTTAATTTCCTTTAAAATGGACTAATGATGGTCGGCCCAGAATGGTTAGGAGCCGTTTCTGGACCAGACCCGACCCAATTCAGTGGAGCTCCATTGAGCTCATTGCAGGAAACTCGGCATAACCCAGCCTTGCCGGTCCAAAAAAAAAAAGGCTTCTCTCTGAACAACAGTTTGGAAGAATCCGAGACGATATCAGGCCACAATAATTTGAGACAAGCTGCTGAAAGCCACTAGCGTTGCAATCCTACCTGAAAATTGGTAGTGACTGGAAGGTAATGGATGTCAAAGGTGTAGCATCTCAGCCAAAGAAAGTGCCATACCTCATGGCCCTGGTCAGTAATGGACTGCAGAAAGGAAAATCTTTACATTTGAAACCTTTTCCTAGAAACCAACACACTGACTCGGACGAAGGCCGTTTCGGGTCCGACTCGTTACTTTGTGAGTCAACTTAGACAATAGAAGAACTAGTTTAGCTTATTATATTAAACTATATTACAAAGCAATAAACCTACACTAATTATTTATAATATACTGTATTAGCTGAGTTGGGCATTTACAACCATGCAACTTGTATTTGTTTATTGTAAGTAATCATCGAGCCAAACAAAGAATTTTGTTTAATTCATCACAAAAAATATAAAATAGTTAAAATGGTAAGGCATCAGGAGCCCCTGCTCTTTCTTTTCGCTCATCTTCTCTACCACCCTAATTGAAACCCCTAATAGCAACACAGCAAATTAAGGCCTTGAACTTACATTGGGTGTTGCATCATACTGTCTTCCAAAATAATTAAGGAAAAACATGAGTTATTTGAAAGAAGATGAGACAACTATGTAGTACAACATGGAACCAATTTAAACTTATACCAAAAAGATCTACTGTAGGGACAAAAGGAATCTCTACATAATATTCGTTGATTTAAACAAGTATAAAGTAGTACATAAAAAGATATTTTTGGAGAACCAAAGAGACGAAAGAACTACCACTTACATGTATCAACCTTATAAAAGGCATGTACAATGGAACATCAATCTTAATAGGGCAGAACAAACTATTTTTCTGTTAATACCATATTACACTAGAGTTAATATTAAGCTCATTTTCTTTTTACTTTAGCCACATGTACCATTAAGAATTACCTTGATATTTGTTAATTGAAGATGACATTATGTTGATGGATGAGACAAGAATTTTACATAAAACTTGAATCGCAGAGAGAAACCTCATACAACAACTAAGCCTTTTCCCATATTAGATGAGGTTGGCTACACGGATTCTCTGTTTTCACAAAGTACTATCATAATTTGTACAATCCATAGTAGATAAGTTCGACAAAGTTTTATGCGGGTAGTTGGAAGCCTAACGCAACCCTCCTCTTCCCTTACAACGGCATAGTTACGGAGAGAAAACTCATAAATGAAAAAAAAAATCCAACTTATTAGAACAAATACAGATATATACAATGCGAGTTCAACATTGAATCAGGTGGAAATTAAAAGTATGTACATTGCAACCCAAAAAGACAATTTCAAGTACCTAAAACAACATTTGAAAAATATGAGAGAATTGATTGATATGTCACACACATATGGTTAATATAGGCAGGGTAAAATGAAGTGATATATATGGTGTTTCATGTGACAAGAAGACAACTAAAATTAAGAAGAATATACTACTGAAGTTGAAAACTAAATTAAATCAACAGTAAGAGTAATAATACTCTATAATCACGAGTGTTGACCAGTCATTCATTAAGATACACCAAAGATACCCACAGTTGTTCATGGTAAAACTAAATTTGTTAAGATGGAATTGTGGGCTACATAAGGAAAGATTTGATTCTTGACAAGGCTAGTTGAGAAAAAGTTGATGTTGCAACGATGAAAAATAAAATTAGAGAGAATCATTTAACACAATTTAAACATTTAGAGAGGAGGTTAAGTGGAACTTGGATGAGCAGGTGCGATAAATTAGATTGGTCAAGACTTCAACAACTTCATAGGCTAATATTACTCATTAACAATGTATAATTGATCAACCTTCATAAAAAGAGAATACCAAAACTATTCAAATTTCAGGTAATCGTATCCTAACTGCATACCTACTTCTCATCTGAACTCGTATCCTGCCTATATTGGAGAGTATACTCTGCCTAAGCGAAGTACCACTATAAAGCAGACACATGCAGTTAGCCTAGGTTGCTAGAAGTCAATGCGAGTTCAGCAATTCCTGCCTCATTTTCAGGTACACACATGGATTCTCACTTTAGAGGTGAACTAATTGGTTTTCAGACAAAAAGGTTTTAATCTATATTGGTAACGTTGTTAATAAAACAGATCAACCTGCCACTTGCGAGTGGGTGTCAGAGCCATACAGGTGAGCTAATGCTCTAGGTGCATGCATGTGTGCATTGTTAGGCTTCAGCCTCCTGTCGTAACCACCACCACCACCACCCAAAAAAAGAGAAGGCAAAACCCAAGTTTTGGCAATCTTTGTTTTCTCATATGCAAGAAAAGATCTCCATAACTTGTATCCTCTCATGCAAGAAACAGTGACTATATAACCCATGGTATGCCTGTTCTACAAATAAAAGTACAAGATCACACCAAAAAAAGTGTTCTTTGAACTTTGACTAAGACCAACCAGCATTTTGATTTCTTTTGGTTCATTCATATCACAAATCCAATAGTTCAGGTGGCTCAATCATACATTTCCACTCAGCTGAAATAGTGACAAAAGCTAAGATGTTCCTACCTGATAAGACATGCAGCTTAAAGTAAAAAGTTTTTATATATATTGTGAATGGAATTGAGTCCTCGTAGGGCCTCACCTAAAGATTTCACACCCGACTCGTTGAAGGGATGTATAGGAGAGCATATTCAGAATAATAAAACCTCAAAACAGTAAAGTTGATAACTTCAACCACACCAGTTTTGAGAAAAAGATGCTTTCAGATCAATTATCAAATTGCAGTAGTTTTCAAATGCTGCAATGCACTAAAACTCGACCGACTCAAGAAAACTAAATTGTAATTCGTGATATCAGGTTTACAATATCATCATAGCAAACACATAACTTTCCCATTAGATAGATTTTCCCAGTTAAGGAAAGAAACCATCGATTGTTCTTCTGTTTCATAGTTCTCTTTGATGTTTTCTAAAAATTAACCAATATCAATGGTATAAGTTGTACCCATCTATCTAACTCATTCATCCATGCTAGTATTCAACAACTAACTATAAGGATTTCAAAAACGCAAATGCATAATGTATAATCCAACGGCAAAAGGCCTAGTCTTATTGCAATTCAAAATTTCTCAAACCAAGAGGGAAAAACAAAACTAAGATTCAAATGTTCACCAAGAAAATAAGGGCTACCAATTCAAGCACACGATCAGTGTATTAACAAAATGAAGAATGCTCTTACGTACCCTAAACCCCGTCAAGAAGTATTTGTCATGTATTGCACCGCTAACCCTAATCACAGCGTCCACCGTTTATGGCTCACTTGTGGATTGTTTAATACCTTCACTCGACAACGACTTGTCAAATACTAGATAAGAAACACAGTGAATCCCCTCGAAACATCATCATGTTCATTGCCCAATTGAACCTTCATTCACTTGAGAAGCTCAATAGAGGAAAACTCTAACCCATAATCAAAGCACTCAAAACCCTAGTCACCAGCTTATACGAAGAAAGAAGAGAACCCTGAATGCCTTTCGAGTATCAGAAAACAAGAAAAGTAATTCACAAATCGCGACAACTAAAATCCGAATCACCAATTAGCAGCGGCAAAGCGGGATAAGCAACCAAATGAAGCACAGAAAGCAGAAAACTTTTCATCTCAAACCAAAACCGAAACGACAGCAAAAAGATTTGAGCTTTGAATTAAAGGAATGAAAACCCCAACAAGAAAATGACAAAAAAATTGGAGCATCAGAAAACAAGAAAAATAATTCACAAATCGCGGCAACTAAAATCTGAATCACCAATTAGCAGCGGCAAAGCGGGATAAGCAACCAAATGAAGTACAAAAAGCAGAAAACTTTTCATCTCAAACCAAAACTGAAACGACGGCAAAAAGATCTGAGCTTTGAATTAAAGGAATGAAAGCCCCAACAAGAAAATGGCAAAAAAATTAGAGCATCAGAAAACAAGAAAAATAATTCACAAATCACGGCAACTAAAATCCGAAATGCCAATTAGCAGCGGCAAAAAATTTTGACCATTTCTTGATTTGTGCGTGTCATCCTTGCGCAGGGGCTATGCTAATCTTCTCTGTATCGTTTCAATTTTATCATATGTCTCCGAAGAGGCAATAAATGATTACAGTCTTTCCAATTTAAGCCGCTACGAATTTTACTTTTGCTTGGTACGGTACTAAACCATGACATAGAATGACCGAACAAGGTCCCTTTAGGTGGGCGGGGTAACATGATTGGATTAGATCCAATCTCTCGTTGCTCATATTTTTGTTGCGTTTTCATTCGAGTTCGATTTTGAATCCAAGTTCCGATATTGAAAACGCAGTAGATGAGGTCCAAACTCATTACTCTAAATTGAAAGTTTGATAGTTGTGTCCTGCCTTGGCCTCCGGTAAGGCTTGCCTCCATCAAAATCTAGATCCAGCTGCGTCATATGCAATTCTATAGTGTTGGGCCTACTGGCAACTTGGGACACAACACAAAAATCCAACATAGGTGCAACCTGAAAAGTTTGTGTTTGAGCCGACCTAATTTTGAACATAGCCTTAACATGGACCGAACTCGAGCGAGCCGAGGGTTTCAGTACAATCAAACTCATGTCATTATGCATCTACTTTTGAACATAGGCTTGTTTAATAACCAACCACACATGCTTGAATTTGCATTGTGGGCTCAAGTTGATTCGATAAGAACGATACTCCATTGGTTCTCAAGCACAAAAGACTAAATGAATCAGATTAATCTCGTTCTCGACACGGTTGCACACAACTAAATGTGTAGATTAATCTGAATTGACCCAGATCCTACTACTTTTCTCGACGTCTATTTAGAAAGTGCAGCCAAGAAGGATATATATGATTACCGAGCCAAAAGCCATGATAGGTTTTAATCAAGCTCCGGAGTATGACCCATTACATACATTACATTAAGACACTCAAGGTTAATGGCTGGTTGGGTTAGGCCAAAGTTTGACTCTGTTTTCAAGCAGATGCAGCATGTGCATGGCGTCATGCTTACTACCAATGTTATTAAAATCGTATTGTATCGTATGATACGATATGATTTATCATATATCGGAGAAGAATATGACATGATACATGCACATGTATCACCTTGTGTGATTTATCATATCTAAAATTTATTTTTTTTTATCTCAAACCCTATTTCATTCCAATCCTTTGTTCTCAAACCCTTTGTTCATCATTGCTTTTTGTTGATTTTGTGGAGAAATCTCAAGATTTTTTAGTTTTTTCACTCAATATGTTTTACTATTTCTAAGATTTTTGTCAAATTCATGACATAATCCCTTTCTTACGATGCATTCACACGAAGAAGAGAAATAGACTTGAACATGCCTGTTTTCGTGATTTTCTATATAACATACAATATGAAAGTTAAGACAAAGGTAATTTTATTTAAGTATTTAAAAATATGTCTATTACTCCTTGGTTCATCTTCTTAATTTTTTATTAATTATTATTAATAAGAAAATATAATGTTATTTTACAGTTGTATTGTTTCTTTTATTTTTTTAGACATGCAAAGAGATGGAAAAAGAGCAAGGAAGGTGCATATGAATCATTGAGCTACGAAAATTCTTGATAATTAGGTCGAAGAAGAGGAACCTCTTATCAATTTAGTGGATGAAAACTGGAGGATGATAGAAGCAAAAGCAAAAATTGGAGATGATGATATGTAAGTTATTGGATTTAAGGATCCAAGAGAGGAAGAAGAGGGAGTTGATGGTGATGGTGGTGACGATGATGATGTTGATGACTCTCAATATAATGATTATAATGCTTTTGTTGATTATAATTCATGTTTTGTATAATAAATCAATGACTAACTATTGAATTTTTCATATTTAGATGGATGATGGTTCTAGTAGAATTTATGGTTTTAAACTTTCATTCGGTAGTTTAATTTCATGTAATTCGTACTTTCTAACTTTGTATCTAATTATCGTATTTCGTAACTTTGTATCTAATTAATGATGATGGAAGTTGCTTACAAATTCATTCATTAATGATGATGAAAATTGCTTACAAATTCATTCTCATCATTTCTAATTTTCTTAAGATTGTTGATTCAAATCAAGCTTTTGAATTCAATTTTGTTTAATGTTGATTGTATTAGAATTAAATATCTTATATTATTAATTTCATTTTTTCTAAACTAAATTTATTAATAGTTATTTTATTAAATAATCAAGTAAAAAATTACACCGTATTGTCCTATACATTTATCGCATATCAAAGCCCAATAACAAAACCTAATGTGATACAAGCTCCAATACATTTTTTACAACATTGCCTACTACAGTTGATGATTTATTTGAATATGCGCAAAGTTTGAACATGGTGTACAACCATAAAATTTTCGATGTCATTGTTTCCCTTTTGGTCCAAATCTTCCCACACGAATCAAATGGTTACATAATTATTTTTAGGTTGCTCAATTCATTATGTGTGTCTTTTTCTATTAGAACCAACCAAACACAGACTTCCCTGACCAAGTGGATCAGCTGCAAGGGGTTCTAAGTCCGTTGAGCTTGATCTTGTGTCATATCATCAGCAATAGCGGTGGAGAAATGCATTAAAGTCTTCTATAAAAAAGAATCAAACGACAGCTTTTTCTCTGATAGAAGAAGATTTTCATAATAATTTTTCCACCACAAATTGTAGCCATTGATACACGCGAGCGCACACACACAGGGAGGGGGGGGGGGAGGGGGAACACTAGTTGCCATTTTCAGGATAATATGAGAACAACAAAAATGCACGTACAACACCAGCATGAGCATCATTCATGTGGAAGTGACCAGTGACATAGAAGCAGCCAGAGCATCAGCGACTGCCCTGAGCCAAAACAAAAGAATAATCACAACATATACACAAGCAGTTCACCCTCAATGTAGAACCCAGGAACACATGGTGCATGCAAAGTTACAACCTAAATTACAAGTTGGGATACAACGGATACAACATCGTTCCTTCACTGAGATTCACTTTGACATAGCCAGGCAGCAGGGGGCGCATGGCTCGCACCTACTTGCAACAAAATGCTTAGTCGGGTGCGCCTCTATCTTACAGTTTTCAGTTACAGTCAACATTCAGGCTTGCCATGCTCGTCCAAGAACCGAGGCACAAGGTCTGAAGAGCACCATCTGATCCTGTACTCTACCATCAGTAAAACAAACCCGGACCATCAAGATGAAATCGGCTCGTATGGAAATGATAGCCATGGGTGTTTAAGAGCTTCAGCAGCTGAGGGCCGCTTCTTTGGATTGATTTGAAGGAGATGCGCAACAAAGTCTACGAAACCCTGATCTCCCATAGGCAACCGATGTCTTAAAGATGACTTCTTTGGAATCAAGTATTCCAGTTTGTTTGTATCCTGAAAGGACAAATAAAGCATTCATCATTGCTTAAAGAAAATCAATTTTTCAACTAGTAATCACCCATGACCTGAAACCCTGGTGAGAGGGTGTCTGCAAGCCAGGTTTTGGTCCCCGTGGGCAAGTATGAAATTATGCACAATCAGATATAAGTCTTCGAGGTGAGGGTTCTGGTCTCGAGTTTCACTGGATGGTCACCTTCCCAAATAAAAATAAGATGGTAGAGAAGGGATCACAAAGCATCGAAGTGACCCCCAGGATGTTGTTGGCAAAGCCAACTTCTTGGGTTCTGAGATGCTCCCACTGATGGTTCATTAGTGCAAGAGCACAACAGGTCCTCGTGACAGGATGGTGTACACAATCAAAACCAACAGGCAGCAGAAACCGGCAATAAGGATCATGGCCAAAAGCACGCAAGCTTGATTGCAGGAAGGTAGTCAAAGATATTTGGTAATGATTTTTGGATCTTTTGTATTGTCCAACATTTTTCAATAAATATGAGAAGCAACAAGATTCATGAAAACAAAGAAGTCAGGTCCCTTCTTCTTAATTGGGCTGGCTGGAATAGACCAGAAATGCTAAGCTTAGGCACAAAACTACCCACAGCATTCAATTGAAAAGAAATCATAATGCACACCTGGTGACGCTCGTACAACATATGGTTTTTGGTAAAATATTTGTATGTATCACGTCCCTTTGCAAGCATGCCTTGGTCAATTGACCCAATGATACCAAGGACCCGAGCAAGTAGAGTCGCTGGTGAGTCATTTTGGAACAGCACCTGCAGCAATAAAAATAACTCGTCATTTCAAGCATCACAGTGTGTGATATAGTCATTCGTCATGCAGTTGAAGGCCATCAACGGATCACTCACCACATACTTTGAAACAAGAAAACCAAGACCATGAACCAACAGTACACAGAACCAGTCAGACTAAATAAATGGCTACTACAAATCCACCAAGAGCTGTTGATGAACCATACGTACACATTTCTCTGAAATTCGATACTCTATCATATAATGCAAAGACACAATCACTATATTTTTGTTCCATTTGCTTAACCTTTTATGGTGATCGCATAGTTGTGTTCTATTTTTAGCTTTGCTTAGGTATCAAAAGTTTGTTAATATATGGAAAATTAGAAATTACTATGCAACTGCTTGTTAAGTATGATCATATGTTGTTTTTGAGCTTTTTATTTCTCTTTTCCAAAAGAAAATTTTGTAAAATGTCCAGTTATAACGTTGTCTAACCCATGGAGACACCTAAGGAAACCTCATCTGTCCATGCCACCATGAACACACCAGATGGTAATAAAATAAATCCTTATCAGAACAAGAAAGTCTGAGCTCAATCTCACTTCATTGCAGTGCAGGGCACCAGGGGCTACTATTCAACCAGAATTGATATCAAACACATAAAAGCTCAGATATAGATCACTAAAATACTACCAAGGAGACTTGGCTCACATGTACAAGTAGAACTACCAATAAAGGAACAAATAAAAGGATACTCAAGGTTGAAGTCAACTTACATTTCCAGTGCACAGCTCTGCCAAGATACAACCAAGAGACCAAATATCGATTTTTTTATCATAGGAAAGTCCCAAAATAACCTCTGGTGCCCGATAAGATCGAGACTGAACATAAGAGCATAAGTGATCTGTTTCAAAGCAGCTACTGCCAAGGTCAATGACCTTAACTTCACATCTACTATAGCTTTTCACTAAAATGTTCTCCGGTTTCAGATCACAATGGATAAGACCAAGACCATGCAAGAATTGAAGAGCTTCGAGACACTGAATAGTGATGGACTGCAAGATGAAGTTAAAATTAGATGGAAAGAACTTAAAACAAAGGGATCTAAGATACCTTCAATAAACTTTCAGTAGATATACCTGCAATCTCGGCATTGTGAAGTAGACCTCCCCTCCAGATTCTCTGTTGAACTTGTGAAACTCATACAAGTTTGCTTTGAGAAGCTCACACACGATAAGCAAATGCTCCTGCTCACAAGGAACAGGAGGTTATCTTCATGAAAAAACATATCCAATTGCATTTGACATCAGCCATCATTACAACAAGAAAATAAAAAAATAGACCATGTAAGGGATCACTCAAAGAATTCATGTAGCCGACCCCATCTAGTATGGGCAAAGGCTTAGTTGTTGTTGTTGTATGCAGAATGCTTATCAGATGCTAGGACACCACAATCTAATAAGGAGATGTGTAATCAATGGTATAAAAATCCGACAAACTTTTACGTTGGCTGTCAGAAGGCTAACACAACCCTCCTCTTTTATCTGGGCTTGGGACCGGCTATGCAAGACCAACAACAACAACAAAGCCTTTTCCCATTCTAGACGGGGTCGAGTACATGGATTCTTTGTTTCCACATAGCCCTATCACGTGCCATGTTTGCAGTTAACTCCCAATAAGCTAGATCATTCTTTATTGTTTTTTTTCAACACTTTTGTGGTAGTCCTCTACCTCTTTTAATACTTTCAAAATCTAGTTTTTCATACCTTCTTATAGGTTCTTCTTTTGATCTTCTTTTTATATATCCAAACCATCTTAAACGATATTCTCTCATTTTATCCTCTATTGGTGTCACTCCTAATTTGTTTCTAATAACCTCATTATGTATAATGTCTTTTCTTATATGACCACTCATCCATCTCAACATCTTCATTTTTGTCAAAGACATCTTTTGTACATGTTGATGATTAATTGCCCAACACTCATAACCATAAAGCATGGCATGTCTAATTGTTGCTCTATAATATTTACCAACTTTAATGATATCTTATTATCACAAAGAATAATTGATGCTCCTCTCCATTTTAACCGACGATCATTAAATCTATGTGTAACATCTCCATCAATTCTTCCATCGCTCTGAAAAATTGACCCTAGGTATTTAAAACTTTTCTTTTGGGGGATGCAATGTGTGCCAATTTTAATTTCTACGTCCTCTAAAGTAACCAAATGATCAAACTTACATTCCATATATTTTGTCTTTGTTCTACTAAGTCGGAGGCCTTTGCTTTCTAATGTTTCTTTCCATAGTTCCAATTTTCTATTAACTTTTTCCTTAGACTACTCCACTAACACAATGTGAAATAGTTTAACTAACACAATGTCTAACATACACCAAGGTACTTCATCTTGAATATGTTTTGTTAACTCATCAATCACCATTATAAATAAGTATGGACTTAAAGTTGATCCTTGATGTAACCCAATATTAACTTCAAAGAAGTCTATCATTCCTTCATGAGTCCTCACACATGTTTTTGTGCCATCGTACATGTCTCTTATAAGGTTAATGTATGTCAATGGGATACCTCTTTTTTCCAAGATTCTCCAAAGAACCTCCCTCGGTAACCAAATTAAAAAAGTATATATATCGCAATTTTTATCGATATATTTAAAATGATAAAGTCAAAGAGGCTCTTAAACTTAAGAAGGTTGGTAAATTTATAGGACTGGACAATATTCCTATAAAAGCATGTGAAAAATCCTAGGATGGACAGGTATTACTTGACTTAATAGATTATTTAATGAAATATGTAATTGTTATACAAGAATAATGGAGACATGTATGAATCAATTACATATTCCTCTGAGTTATATGTACCCGCGGGGTTAATTTGGAGAACCGGTAGAAATATGCAAGAACAAACCGTATTGCTTGGAAACATTCCTCTAATGAATTCCTTAGGAACCTATATAGTAAATGGAATTTACAGAATTGTTATCAATCAAATATTGCAAAGTCCCGGTATTTATTACAGTACAGGATTGGATCATAACGGAATTTCTGTCTATACTGGCACCATAATATCAAAATTGTATGAATTATTGAGGTATCAAGTTGATGAGCATACTATGAAATTAAGGAAAAGAATTATTGAACGTATATTAAGAGAAATATTGAGTACAATAGAGAATCAATTTGTATTCATGCTAGAAAGATTTATGATGTCTTATAGAGTAAAAAAGAACAACCATTACATTGTATTTATTGATATACAAAAAACATATGATAGAATGTCAAGAGATATTCTTTAGAAAACTTCAGAAAAGAGAGGTATCTCTTTGACAAACATCAATCTTATAAGAGACATGTATAAACATGTGTTGGAACCCATGGAAGAATGACCGATTTCTTTGAGGTTAATATTGGATTAAATCAAGGATAAAATTTAAGTATATATTTATTTATATTGGTTATTGACGAGCTAATAAAACATATTAAAGATGAAGTCTCTTGGTGTATGTTATTCACGGATGATATTATATTAGTTGATTAGTTTAAGGAAAAAGTTAATATGAAATTGAAACTATGAAGAGAAACATTAGAAAGTAGAGGCTTTCGACTTAGTAGAACAAAGATAGAATATATTGAATGTAAGTTTGAATATTTTATTACTTCAAATGACATAGAAATTAAGATTTATACACATTATATCCCATGTAAGGAAGGTTTTCGAGAGTGATGGAAAAATTAATGGAGGTTGATTAAAATGGAGAGGGGCATCAAGTATTTTACTTGACTATAAAATATCATTAAAGTTGAAAGATAAATATTATAGAGCATTAATTAGACATGCCATGTTGTATGGTTATGAGTGTTGGACAGTTAATCATAAACCTATACAAAAGATGCTCGTGATAGAAATGTCGATGTTGAGATGGATGAATGGTCACACAAGGAAAGATTGTATACATAATGAGGTTATTAGAAACTAAGATAAAATAGTTTAAGATGACTTGGACACATAGAAAGACAACTAAAGACGTGAATGAAATGACGATGTTAAAAAAGAAAGAGAAAGACCACAAAAGTGTTGGAAAGAAATAATAAAGTATGATTTAGCATATGTTACAAGATCGAGCTCTATCAAAACAAAGAATCCATGTAGTTGACCCCATCTAGTATGGGAAAAGGCTTAGTTGTTGTTGTATTATCTTCCTATAAAAAAAGGGTCTTCTTTAGATGGTTGAAGTTGTTAAATTTTTCTTTTTCATGTACAAAAACTTATGCCAGAGAAAGAACCAAAGACATCTCTACCTTTTTCTTCTCTTCATCGAATCATTCTTACATTTCCTTCTTGTTTGCTTTGTGGAACTTCTAAGTGAAATATTGGCTCCCTCAAGGTTCTTACTGAAATGAATGTTACACAAAAATAAATACTGAAAACCTCCTTATTAGTTTTTTCTTTCGTGTTCTTTATTTTGCTTTCTTTTTCCACAAGTACTAATAACAAAATCTTGTGGGTAGACCTTCCTAATCCTTGCCAACATGCAAGCATGCATATTCTATCTCACGCTTACAACAACAACTAAGCCTTTTCCCATACTAGACGGGGTCAGGTATATGGATTCTTTGTTTCCACAAAGCTCTATCATGTGCTATGTTAGTAGTTAACTCACAATAAGCTAGATCATTCTTTATTGTTTCTTTCCATCGCTTTTGTGGTCGTCCTCTACCTCTTTTAATACTTTGAAAATCCAGTTTTTCATACCTTCTTACAAGTGCTTCTTTTGATCTTCTTTCTACATGTTCAATCCACCTTAAACAATATTCTCTCATTTTATCCTTTATTGGTGTCACTCCTAATTTGTTTCTAATAACCTCAATATGTATACGGTCTTTCCTTGTATTTATTTTTGTATATCCTTTATTGGTGTCACTCCTAATTTGTTTCTAATAACCTCAATATATATCCAAACCACCTTAAACGATACTCTCATTTTATCCTCTATTGGTGTCACACATAATTTATTTCTAATAACCTCATTATGTATACAGTATTTTCTTCTATGACCACTCATCCATCTCAACATTTTCATTTCTGTCACAGACATCTTTTGTACATGTTGACGATTAATTGCCCAACACTCATAAGTCATAACCATAAAACATGGCAGGGTCTAATTGTTGCACAATAATATTTATCTTTTAACTTTAATGGTATCTTCTTATCACAAAAAATACTTAATGCTCCTCTCCATTTTAACCAATCAACATTAATTTATGCGTAACATCTCCATCAATTCTTCCATCACTCCGAAACCTTGATCCTAGGTATTTAAAACTTTCCTTTTGGAAGATGCAATGTGTGCCAATTTTAATTTCTACGTCATCTAAAGTAACCAAATGATCAAACTTACATTTCATATATTATGTATTTGTTCTACTAAGTCGGAAGCCTTGCCTTTACTTTCTAATGTTTCTCTCCATAGTTTCAATTTCCTATTAACTTTTTCCTTAGACTTCTCCACTAATACAATGTCATCTACAAATAACATTCACTAAGGTACTTCATCTTGAATATGTTTTGTTAACTCATCAATCACCATTATAAATAAGTATGGACTTAAAGTTGATCCTTGATGTAACCCAATATTAACTTCAAAGAAGTTAGTCATTCCTTCACGAGTCCTCACACATGTTTTTGCACCATCGTACATGCCTCTTATAAGGTTGATCAAGACCAAAATATAAAAAAATGCTTTCACACACTAAATGGGGTTTCTAAATTCAGCCTTAGTTAGTGTTGTGCTTGATCTTGTCTTATATTCATAGTAAGATAATGTTTTATTGTGAAAAGGAGCAAACGTGTGAGGCACCTGCAGGGCAAAGGGAATTAGGTAAAAGATTTTGTTACAACATAACATTACAACATTAGGTATAAGAGTGGTTTATCACAAACACAAATTGATTACTTTATTTATAGAAAAAAAGATAGAACGTGTTGTAAAGATCGTAAGGTAATTCCAGAAGAAAGCTTAACCACCCAACATCGACTTTTAGTTATGGATTTACAAGTAAAAAAATAAACAAAGAAGAAAAAAGTACATCGAACTATTCTAACTAAATGGTAGAACCTCAAAATCAAGAAAGAAGATATATTTAAACAGAAAGTCCTTCAAGGAGATGTTTGAAATTATGTTGGTATACCTTGTGATATGTGAAACAATATGACTATACATATTAGGAAAGTGGTGAAAGATGTGTTAGGTATATCTAAGGGAGGTGTAACGACACAAAAAGAAGCTCGGTGGTGGAGTGGAGTAGTGCAAAATAAAATCAAGGCAAAGAGGGCATCTTACAAATTACATTACAACAACAACAACAACTAAGCCTTTTCCATTACTAGACGGGGTCGGCTACATGGATTCTTTGTTTCCACAGATCCCTATTGTGTGTCATATGACTCATGTTAGCAGTTAACTCAAGATAAGCTACATCATTCTTTATTGTTTTTTTCCAAGACTTTTGTGGTCATCCTATACCTCTTTTAATACTTTCCAAATTTAGTTTTTCATACCTTCTTAAAGGTTCTTCTTTTAATCTTCTTCCTATATGTCCAAACCATCTTAAATGATATTCTCTCATTTTATCCTCTATTGGTGTCACTCCTAATTTGTTACAACTTACATTATGCTAAGAAAACTAGTTAAACTTTAGAGACTTATTAGAAAGCAAAGAAGAAAGCGAAAAAGGCCGCCAGTGAAGTAAAAGCTAAATTTTGGGACTCAAAAGAGGGTGAAAGAGATATTTTTAGGTTAGCTAGGACTAGAGATAAGAAAATTAAATATCTTAATTATGTTAGATGCATCAAAGACGAGGATGAAAAGTTTTTAGTGGCAAATGATGATATAAGAAATAGATAGAAAAACTATTTTTATAAGTTTTTTAATGAAAATACAGATGTTAGCATTAGCTTAAGAGAGTTAGCTAAATCATAA
This sequence comes from Brasenia schreberi, assembly GCA_036023115.1. NCBI lineage: Eukaryota > Viridiplantae > Streptophyta > Magnoliopsida > Nymphaeales > Cabombaceae > Brasenia > Brasenia schreberi. The sequence goes on from JAYKKT010000053.1 coordinate 1,622,248, forward strand.
AAGTCTATAAACCACAATTTCTACCGACGTATTCAAAAGAATGAAGTCAAAGAGGCTCTTAAACATATGAAGGGTGGTAAATCGGTAGGACCAAACGATATTCCTATAGAAGTTTGGAAAATACTACGAGAAACAAGATTCACTTGGCTCACAAGACTATTTAATAAATTATGGAAAAACCAAAAGATATCCGAGGAATAGAGAGCGAGTACACTTATACCCATATATAATAACAAGGGAGACATTCACAATTGTATGAATTATCGAGGTATCAAGTTAATGAACCATATTATTAAATCGTGAGAAAGAATTATCGAACATAGATTAAGACAAGTATCAAGTAAAACAGAGAACCAATTTGAATTCATTCCAGGCAAATCTACTGTTGAAGCGATTCACCTTTTGAGACGTTTTATGGAACATTTTATACCAAAAAAGAAAGACTTCACATGATATTTATTGATCTATACTAAGAGAGGTTCTTTGGAGAACTTTGGAAAAAATAGGTATCCCATTGACATACATTAACCTTATAAGAGACATGTACAATGGTACAAAAACATGTGTGAAGACTCGTCAAGGAATGACAGACTTCTTTGAAATTAATATTGGGTTATATCAAGGATCAACTTTAAGTCCATACTTATCTATAATGGTGATTGATGAGTTAACAAAACATATTCAAGATGAAGTACCTTGGTGTATGTTATTTGCATATGACATTGTGTTGGTGGAGTAGTCTAAGGAAAAAAATAGAAAATTGGAACTATGGAGAGAAACATTAGAAAGCAAAGACCTCCGACTTAGTAGAACAAAGACACAATATAAGGAATGTAAGTTTGATCATTTGGTTACTTCAGATTAGAAAGCAAAGACCTCCGACTTAGTAGAACAATAGAGGATAAAATGAGATAATATCGTTTAAGATGGTTTGGACATATAGAAAGAAGATCAAAAGAAACCTCTAAGAAGGTATGAAAAACTAAATTTGGAAAGTATTAAAAGAGCTAGAGGACGACCACAAAAGTATTGGAAAGAAACAATAAAGAATGATCTAGCTTATTGTGAATTAACTGCTAACATGGCACGTGATAGGGCTATGTGAAAACAAAGAATCGATGTAGCCGACCCCGTCTAGTATGGGAAAAGGCTTAGTTATAGTTGTTGTATTACTGCACTGATCACCTGTTAAAATCTAGGATAATTCCACTTCATGTGGACCATTTAACACATTTTCCCTTGATTCTACGTGATGATGTTCTTGGTATTTTGGAGCACTAACGTTGTCGGCACATAGTTATAAAAGCTGCAATCTATTGTTAACATACTCATGATTTTCACTCAAGCATTTACTCTCCAAGATTTTACTTCTGGAGATTTTCAAAGGAAGTATTCCTCAGGAAAGATATCAGATGTAAAAGATTTCTTAATACCTATTTTGGACAAATAAGAGAAACTTCATTCAAAACACCAAGAGAGTGTAACAAACACATCATGAAGAAAGACTTGAAAAGATGTCTTAAGATTATATATATATATAGCTAGAGAGAGAGAATAAAGCATTATGAATGAACAGCTTCCAGCACTATTTTTCTTACAAAAGTGTAGTAAAGTAGAAACGGATTTTAAAAAGGTATTAAAATAAAAGAAAAATGTCTAAAAATTATTGATTCTCAAAAGTGTTTAGAACAACCAAAAAGGTTATTAAATCTCCCCATACTACCATAAGTGTAATTTGGTCAAGATCTTCAAAGTCTCAAAAGATTAATCATTATATTCAGTTTCACTATTTTGCAGATAAATAATGCGAGGATAAATTACTCACTGATGGTAGTTAGTTTGTTTACAGCTTGCAAGAGCGCAACTGTCAGCAACAGGGGGATAGTACAATCAAATTGATTAAGTGCTTGCCAGATTCAACTATTAGGCACTCTAATATCATGGGAAAGAAAAATCTACTACTAGCGTCACAGAAACAAAAAGAGAATATACTGCCAATAATGTCGAGATAGTACAGTCAAACTAATTAAGTGCTTGTGAAGGCTTCATTAATTGGCACGGTAGTGTCATTGGCAAGAAAAAGAAAACGACAGAGCGTAAACCTGTCCATAATAGTTGTCTGAGAGAGAGAGTTTCCACATGAGAAATTTAGCATAGCAGAACACTATTATATGATGAAATACTTGTCATTTGTTGAAACATGGAGTTTTCAACCACCACTTGCAATAGAGCCACCGATTTGGTCATTGCAAATCACAAGCATATTAGAATGTGAGTTTCCATCACAAGAAATGTAACATAGCAGCCAGTGGAACTATATCAGTAGAAAAAAGAGTAGGCCAGTATCACTCAAATTGATATAATCCACAGTACAGAGTGATTCTTGCAAATCAACTGGTAAAAAAAAAAGGAAAACTAATGCAAGATGCATAGGAAGATAACTTTTATGCACATGTACTACGCATGAAAGCAAAGGTCCACTCTAATAGCTTTAGAGTTCCTGTGTTGATAAAGGCTGAACAAGTCTTGTATGATTTCCATCTATGACAAGGATATAAAATCATTAAGCAACCATTTGTGCAAAAAGCATCACGTTTTTTTCTCTTTTGGGGTGGGGGTAGGTGGGGGATGAATACAAAGGTCTATCTGGACAAAAGTAAATATTCTGAATAAGCAAAACAAATCTCAGATAGTGGGATTAATCTAAAGCGATTAGACATGAACTGAAATTTTATACCCCTAAGGAAAGCTGATACAGTGGTCCAATTAATCCTGCAAGTACATAAGGAAGAAAAAAAACAAATTTACTCACTCGGTAGTAGAAGTAATCATAGAGTCGAAGAATATGATACTTGTCAGCAGGATCATGCTTGTTCACATATTTAAGAAGCTTTATTTCATCAAGGCTCTGGTCGAAGAAGTCTTTGTTGTTCTTGATGATCTTGACGCATACATCCATTCCAGTGTGCAGATCATGTGCTTGTATAGCCTTGCTGAAGGCAGCAGAACCTAAATACTCGGTAACATGATAGCGCCCAGCAATTACAGAGTTCAGGACAACATGGAAATTCTTGTCCTCCTCAAAGCCAGTTCTGAGCAACAAAACATGGGTTCAGACAGACTATCAAAGCCACAAGGAGGAAGAACATGGAACAATGAAAAGAATACCTACTTTGCAACATAACAACAAATCATCACAAGCTCATTGAGGTCAACATAGCACAAAACTGAATACACAAATATTTAAGAAGTTCTGCATAAATTAGCATATAATTTCCCTATGAGAGGAACGAATCTCACCATTTCAACAATATCTTTGATAGAATTTTCACGACAGAGGCATGTATGCTATATTCATAAGTGAAGAGAGATAGAGTGAACCAAAAAGGTAATGTTCTCAATATAAAATTAAATAGAATGGAGGGATGCACAAAGTTGATACCATATTTTCAATAGTTTTAAAAATCTTCTATAATACTAATATCCTCAAATACTTTACAAATCAACGAAAATAGTAATCATATTTACTGGAGATATCTTGTATATCTTGATCTGTTAATAACCATGATTAGTAATTTATAGCTCAGATCAGCAGATATATATTGGAGACATGCCTGTTTTTCCTGTGCACAATCTTTAGATTGAAGGTTTCAAATTCCTCCTCCTGGACCTTTATCTGCCTTACCTGCTCTTGCAAAGCAGCAGCCTCTTCATCCTCTAGTGATGCACCTAGATTATCTTCCCTTGCAATGCCAACCTTTTCATCCTCTTCTACCTTGACATGCTCTCTTTCAGCATACCCATAATTTGAGACTGTAATTGGAGAAGAGTTTGTGGATCTAACCACGTTAGCATTATTGTCATCCCTAGAACTTTTAACGGGTGAAGAATCACTACTCTCCTGCCTCCAAGAAGAAAGCATGTCATCAGATCCCACAAATGCATTAAGACAGTCATCTGTTTCGTCTGCATTATGATTATTTGACCATGGGGGCTTGCTGGAGCCAACCTGAGTCATCTGGCCATCTTTCAAAGATCGGGGAAATGAGAAGTTCCCATCAGTATGGGCTTTTTTCTGTAAGCATTCATCTTTATCACCCCCAATGACATATTTATTTGACTCACTCTTGTCATTTTTCTTCTTATTTTGGAACGATTTGTTAACAGAATTCCTATCCAAATAATGATTAGAGCGTTTGGAGCCACCAAGCCCAGCATCACGATCACGGAAATATTCTAAATCACCTTCACTACTACCACCAACCAAACTTCCGTGCACTTCACTTCCAATATCAGCAGCATCACTGTTGATCCCCACCCCAATTGACCTAACTGAAGCATGCTGATCATCTTCCATACAGATATCCTCAAGTCGTGATCTTTCACTATCATTCAGAACCTTCCCATCTCCTAGCATGATGAGATCATTTGTCTCAGTGACAAAGCCCTGCCAGACAGGTTCTGCACGCATCAGATTCAATTCTTCTTCATCCATCAATTGTCCATCATATTGAGCCATTAAATCATTGTCATTAGTCCTTCCATGTATTTCAGTATCTGTTAGACCGATAGGATCATCTGAAGCTGTGACCGGCTCAACATTCTTTGCTTGAAGATATTGCTCTCCAGAGAAGTAAGAATCCTCCTCAGCAAAAGATTGATCATCATCCTCATCTTTGGCTGGAACTCTTTCCTGAGGATCTGGAACACTTCCATGCCCAGTCCCCTTTTCATTGTCACTAGGGTAACAGAGCTCAAGAACAACAAATGAACAAGGAGCTTACATAAAGAAACTGAGCTATTGAAACTGCACTATAATGCAAGATCGCTTAAGCACCTTCGATTTACAGCAATTACTTTGAGAAACCACCACATGTGAGACCTTTTAATTTGAATGGCAACTCAGAGTCATGAGAAAAGTTATGCATCGTGAAAAGAAAGCATTTCTGCAAGGAATGCTAACAGGTCACGTCACTGGACTACTAAATATGGTTTGAGACTTGAGCGAGTATCTTTCTACCCTACCTAGGACTTGCTGATTAACAACAACAACAACAACTAAGCCTTTTCCCATACTAGACGGGGTCGGCTAACTTGCTGATTAACAAACTTAGAAAAAATTGAAAACCACTTCTACAAAGTGCAAACATTGAAGCATTCCAGCGGCATGTGAAATATGTGTTCATCTCAAGCCCCATTTACGATTTCAAAATAACTCAAAACAGAAAGACACCCAGCTACAGTTAAATGCAAAATAACCACTAAAACTGATGAACGTGATTAGACATGTTTAGTTTATGAGGAAACCTGAGGAAGTGATGTCTTGTCCAACAGGAACATCCAGAAAGGATCCGATAGAGAAGGTGGTATCCATGTTTGGAGGTATAGGTCCTAATCCATAGCAGCCCTCCTTCTCTTCCCAAGGAATATTCACCGATTTTTCTTCAGATTTAAGCTTGACAGGTGGCAATCGTGGCAGCTCTTCCAGGTGATCTTCAGACACACCCAAGTTTCCAATGTCTGTGTGTCCGGCAGTATCTTTAGACATACCCACATATGTTTGAGTGGCATGGGTTCTGCTCAAAGAAAAAAAGGCTGATCCTTCAACGTCTTGTTTCCCTGCTTTGCTGCTACCATCAGAACGTCCAGGTGTTTTACCAAGGATGCTTCCGCATTCAGATGATGCCTCGATTGCTGGAAATGGAAAAACTGTCTTAATGGAGCATTCTTTCCATGTTTCAAGGGACGGGTGAGAAGCGCCACTACTTGTTGACCATGCATATTCTGGTAATTGTTCTTTGATATGGCGACTACCATGCTTGCTCCCATCTGAAGATGAAATATTAAAAGGAATGTAATCCAGAGCTTTTGGGGTCTTATCAACTTCATTTTGTTCCCTCCTTTGGACTCTATCCTGGTTTCCTTCAACTGCATTACTTGTACACCCAGGCCATGATGATATTGTTTCCATTTTATCATCTCCCTCAACACGATCTTTCAAGCCAAGTGATCTACTGTTCTGTGACCATCCAAAGCTATCCTCAGAGGTCTTTAAGCTCTTAGTGGAATTACTTTTACTCAAATTGCGAGCAGCATGATGCTTGGGATGAGCACCTATTTGAAGATCTGAAAAGTTGGCTACAACGGCCACAGAGTCTTTCGAGTTTGTATCAGTTCCCACGCTAAACGTCCATGGATAAAGATCCTCAGATTGGCCTGGTATACTGAGTCCTTGAAGGTTCCATGTTGCTTGCTGGATATCGAAATTGTTTGCACTTGTTCCTGCAGATTCATCAATTGGGTATCTCTCAGATCCGCTGATGTTTTTTCCAGAAGCAGAAAATTTGGTTTTCCATTTCTTATCAGAGCCATTCGTGATACTCCCGCATTCAACCTCCTTGACTATAAGTTCCGTAGCCGAGTCGCTGCCTCGAATGCTATCAGAAGTCTGATTTGCAGGGTTTCCTAATCTACTCGATTCCAGAGTGTATTCACCTCTATCTGAAGCACCAACATCTTTCCCCTCATTCAAGTTGCCCAACTTTTCCGTAACAGGATGCACAAGTACACCGTTTGATTTCTGACGAGTAACAAGCTCCCCCCTAAGCGCCACCTCAGCTCTCGTAAATTGGTGGCGTCTCAAATAATCCAATATGACATCGATCGTATCAGCCATTGGTCAACTGGCAGCAAATACTCCGTGACCAAGCTCAGAATAACGAACTTCGGATTGCTGCAAAACAATGAAGCCAAAACAAAGCCCTGAAAAGGACGACAGTTGAAAGATCTAAAGATAGTTTTAGGCAAAAAAGGAAGAAATGTAAATATTTCCCTTTCAGAGATCGATCATCATCATCTTGTCTGAGTAGTTTAACCACCAAACAATTAAATGCACCAGATTTGCACCAAGACAATCTTTCAGTAACACAAAACAGGTTCTTCATCGTTTACCTATCCAATCTCTACGAAAATAATCAAAGAAAAAGTATCAAAAAAGAATGAGATAAACAACAGTAGCACGCCAAACACCTCCATTGGGAACCCCAAATCCACAAAAAATCGACCGCGCCCATCCAAAACCTCTTCTGGCCGTCAAGATCAGCAGCCTTCAATCATCAAAACACAACCAGAAGAATATACGAGCAAACAACAATGAAAATAATAAAAAACAACCCTAAAATTTTTGAAACCCTAATTCCTCACAGTGATATCCCCTAAATGGATTAGACAACAAGAAAGCATTAAGCAAGCAAGGAGGAGACAGAAACCCAAAGGCGAATAAGGAGAAGATAACGCGGACTCACAGATCGATCAAAAACTCCCATCAGAACGACGACGACAGCGAAGGATAGGGACGCGAGCGGCGAAACCTAACGCATACTGCATACCGCAACTCTAAGGGTGGGAAACGCGATGAGAGACGCCATAACAACGGTTAGTGAGGATGCCACAACAGGGCAAACAACGTTCGCTTCCTCTCTGCGACGCATTTGCCCCTGTGCAGCAGAAATAATGGCAGATGAACAGCCATGGCTTCCTGGGTTTCCTTCTCCCCCCATTTTACCATCCTAACCTTAGTCTCCTAAGATATTACCCATCCTGTACCGAATTGAATAGCCAAATGACGAACATACCCATCCTGTCCGGACCTTTTGTCCAGACAAACAAGCAGGCTGTCTGTCCCCAGGGACGTTAATCCTGTTTGACCCGAACTGAAGCCGTACCGAATCCAATAGGGTTTGGTAAATGAAAGAGTAAATGATCCTTTAGGTTTTAACTGTGTGGATCAAATTCAAACCAAATGACTCAATTATGCATTGAAAAAACTTTAATGTAAAAATAATAAAATTATAAATTATAACAATATACATCAAATAGCCCATATCATAAAGTTGATATGGGTTGAGTTATGGGTTTGAGTCGGTCGAATCAGGCTAGAGTTAGTTGAAACTAAAATCGACTCAACAAAACTCAAACCTTCAGTTGTGTTATGATTCCACCCCCAATGAAACCAGAACTGATGGTTCAAAATGCCAGGTTTGGGTGAGTAATTTTGATTTTTTTTTTCTCGTGTTCTTTTTCAGTTTTAAGTTCAAACGGAAAACCGGAGCCGTTCTATAACCGGTTTGGTTCCCAACAAAGCACCACGGGCCGTGTCTATCATGGATCCAGATCCAAATCTTGTATTAGTTTCCAAAGGCAGACTTGGATTAAACTTTGTCCAACCCGTTCGACTTTTCCGGTATAGCATGTTGCATGAGGGGTGTTTCCGGTATTACGCGTTCTACGGCTCCTTCCTGCTTGAGGAGAAAGAGGCCGTCAGGAGCGTCTTCGTCACGTTTGAGAGGCTTTGGGCTCTCGTAGAATGCGAATATCCTATCTGGATCTTTCCCAGGTTTTGCACCAACGAAGTTTCGATATGACGGACCTGTCCGTCATAATTTGGATTTGGATATTTTTTTCGGGAGAGATTTGGATTTCGAATTTCACATGGTGTTTCTTGACTTCTTCTGGGCAAGCTAAGTAGTTCGGATAAAACCGAACGACCCCGAAGAATCATAATATACCATGATCCGTTTCATTGAACAACTACTTAAACAGACACTAAGCTAAACTGAATGTAATTGAATCAATCTTACATCCAAGTTTTAGGCAAATGGATAATGGATCTGATCGTGACTCGAACTCAAACCACTTACCTTAACGAAATCAAGCTGCTTAACCCTTAATTTATTACCAGTTCAACGTATACGAGTGCAATGCAATTAACTTGGACATGAAATCTACACCCAAAACGTAATTGGCCTAGGGCCTGAAAATTATTGGTCCCGTAAGCTAACAATCAGATTGGTTTGTTAATTGGTCCCATAAGATATTCTAATATTTAAAACAATAAAATAATATCTTAAAATATAACGAAATTGTATAAGAGGTCCCATTCTTCTATCTTCTTAGCGCTAGCATGTGCTAGAAACTGCAAATTATTGCATGTGAAAAAATATATCCCCATTTTTCTATTACCTCTCCTATATTCAACAAATAGTTCTCTCTCTCGACGGACATAAATATAAATAAACAAATATAGAGAGAGCATTACATACGTGGAAATCATAACGATGTTCATAAATCTATTCCCCAGAAAGATGTGGAAAACAAGTATCACATGCATTTTTTCAAAGAAATGTTATGAAGAAAATCTCGTTACACCCACTGATGCACCCTTTCGAAGTTGAACCAGCGGCTTTAGAGCACCCTGTCATTGAGCTCGTGATACCATCGTCTCTATTTTAGCTAGAGAAATAAATTGTTCATGTTTAAGTAAGATAAACTCAAGATATAAATTCAAATCTCTATTAAATCTTAGCATACTCTGGGAGTATATACTCGTGTATGGACCCGGACTCGACTCGAATTTTGTTGGTTGCGTTGGATGTACCCGAGCAAGATCAGGATTTGCGATGTTGGACCTGGACTGGATCCGAAACTGCAACCCGATTAACACTCAGTATTTCTGGCTAGTTATTATATTGTGTCAGTTTTTAAGTATTTGAAAATTAAGTCGGATAGAACACTTGGGATTCCTTGAGTGCATTTATTTAATAAGGTAGAGAGTCAGTATCCTTACACATTCTGTCTCGAAATTCTCAGGCCGTTTGCCATTTCCTTGATTAGTTTTCATCTGTGGGCGCCAAAGTTACCGGGATACGAGCGGACACGCCAACTAGAAAGATAGAAATGGTGATTCAGTTGCACAAAGCGCGATGGCTCACTTGGCTAGGGGCTTGACTAACAAGTTGAACGTCATGAGTTCCCCTCGTTATATGCAAAAAAGAAAAGAAAAATTTTCATAAAATCATACAACTATCCTGTTTCTTTTACTTTTTACAATTTTTGTTCTCAATTTTGAAGAACTATTTTTTGTTAATTAAACAATGACCTAATTTTTTTGTCATTAATTAAATGAAGAATTCGTGTTTCTAAGATAACTCTGTTCTTAAGGTCGAGCAACAACAAAGCCAAGCTTTCTTAACACTATGACTTTTATCGGTGTCACTTTGAGTGTGCATGATCATGGGTTCTTGTTCGTGCTGTGACTGAAATTTCCGGTTTTCCACCGGTACAACTAGATATGTCTGGTTCCAATTAGCTCTAAACATGGAACTGTAACTAAACCGGTCCAATGTCAGTTATGATTTTGGAACCGTCAATTTTGGTTTGAGTTCAAAACTGTTTGAAACCGGTAATTTTATTAAAAAAGCTAAAAAGATTCTGGCAGTTTGGAACCAGCAATTCTGGTCTGGATCCGGTTTTACTCTTGTACAAGTGAAACCGTAATCGGACCGGGTGAGCCATAGTCCCTGTTCTAGGTCCAATCAATTCCTAGCCCGATTCAGTTCTGATTAGAAGTGTCAAGCCGGTTAAGAACATGTCGCTTCTAGGTATAACCAACGTTGAAATCTAGAAACCTGAATCCAATGGCGAATCTACATTGAGGCAAGGTGGGAGAATAGCTCCACCGAAAAATTAAGAAAACCAATGAAAAATAACTTTATAAAATTATATGATAAACAAGGTAGTGTGAATCAGGGGAAGTACAACTACTGTGATCAGATATGCAATTTTAAGCCAGGAGATGATTATGATACAATAAAATTCATGTTATAAAAAACTATCCTGTAGTAATAGGTTTAGATGTTTATCAAGATCAAAAAAGTGTCCAGTATCTAGTAGCTCAATTATCGAGTAGAGGAATTTACACATTTTGTTTGATTCGAACATCTTCCTTTTAATTTTGGTCAAAAACTTTTATTTGTTGATTACGTAAAAAATGTTCATAATCCTTTAACTGCACCTATTTCTATGTAATTAAATGCTAATATATGGACTAATAATTGACAGTTGCATGCATATATGGGTGTTACTGATCATTGGAAAGATGAGAGTTGGTTAATTCAAAAATGTCTTCTTCCACCTTATTATTTTGATAAATCTAACACTGCATAAAATATTTTATATATGTTAAAATCGGTTGATGATTGAATCCATTGCCACTATGCATATTTCGCCCCCACCTCAAATGGTGGAATAAGCCATTAGCCTCACCCCACAAAAAGTTCTAGATCCAATTATCTAACCCAAATGAACTTAACGATGCCATAACGTTATATTCAACATCGTTGTAAATTTCCACAACTCCCAAGACCCTTATCTTAGTTATATAGGAAAATGTACATCGTTAAAAATCAGTATCATACTGATCTTCAAGGCTAGCGGATTTTCACGTTATTAAAAATAAAAATCTCTTTTACACTAGGACGTTATATTGGTGCCAAAATTTCCCAAGCCCTTGTCTTTAGAGATTAGTTTTTACATAGAAAGCATAAAATCTAAGGATCCTGAAGTATCGCCTTCGGATCCGGGTCCAAATCTGAACATGGCTTGCAGTGCATAGAACGAGAGAGCTAACTTCAGATCAACGGCTCAGAAGCTTCGATCTGAACGCCCGGATGCATTCAGGTAAACGGTTAAGATCTCACATGATCAAGCACAAAATGACGAACCACATATCACTTTCGGACAATATTACTGCCAATCGTGGCCGTGCAAATAGATTCAAAATGGTTGATGCTCCGGGATGCTATGATTCGTTTAAGTGAGAGTGGTTACGGCATTCTTGCATTGGCCTTTAGGGTGAAGTTCGACGAGCTCGCGACCCTCCGGAATATGACCGTCTTCGCGCTCGACGACTCGGCGATCTTCTCCGGCCGCCATTCTTACGTCGAGAATGTGCGGTTACACGTCGTGCCGAACCGATACTTGACGCGGGCCGACCTCACAGGTCTGCAACTGAGCTCGTTGCTGCCGACGCTGGTGCGCGGGCAGAGGCTCGTCGTCACAAGTTCTGGGACCGGCGTGCGCATCAACTACGTGCCTATCCGATCGCTAGATGCCCTGTTCAACCTCAAGAACGTCGTGCATGGCATCTCCGTGCCGTTCCCGCACATTCTAAATACTAGCCCCTTCGGCGACTCGTTTGGGGATGGCGTGTTCCACATGCCCGTGTACACTCCGAAGAACGAGAGAACAAAGAAGCCGTGCTGCACCGCCTCTCATCAGCCGGGCGGGATGAATCCAGCCGGTGATCTGCATGGGGATGAGGACCTCTGATGGGAGATTGAACATGAAGAAGTGAATTTCATCTTCGTCCTCGTTCTTGCTTTTCCTTCCTCTCTTGTTGCGTCCTCGTTGCATGTGTTGGTGATAGATTCCCGTCTGATTTCTTACATGCATGGACGATGATGCAACATGGTGCTTATGTGTTGTAATTGAATCCCATGCACGAACGGAACGAATTTCTTCTTCGTTTATGATCATTTTGCGTTTCGTTTACTTGTTTGATTGATGGTGTTTGTTAATCGTGAGCCCGGATCATTACACACTTGTAACGAATTTGATGGTTACTTGTTAATTGAATCCCATGTAACGAATTTCATTACACATTTCAGGAAGCTACTGGAGTCGATATCCGATCACGTGAATTAGGTCGATTGAGCTCTACACAAGATCCTGGCTGTTCATTACACACTTGTAATTCTTTTCCCGTTTTGATTACTTCTTTTATTCCTTTCGTTCTTCCCGGTTCCACTTTCTGATGGCCGACTGTTCTCTTGTTCATGGCCAATGAGGCGTAGCAGGAGGTTTGCAATTATTGAGGTTCTTAACTTAGGAAAAAACGCTTGATCGGTAATTGAATTGTTTCTGGCCTTAGATGAGAATATTGAGAGAGAGGTGAGCCAATAATACTGAACATGCATAGTAAACCCGACCCCATAACCCAAATAAGATAAGTTTGGTATGCCGTTTGAGAAACTGGCCAGCCTTTGCCATCTCTCTCTCTCTCTCTCGCGCGCGCGCCCACGCACACACGGAAAAACAGAATCAGTCGTGTGGCTTTTGTTCATAACCATACTTTTCACTCCCTAAGCACTCACTCATCTTCTTCCAACTCGGTTGTATTGTGTATGATCATGTCAACGTTGAATAATCTCCACCGAATGTTCGTCAACGGATAATGGATGATGAGTCCTCCTCTCTGGTGTATAGGCAGTAATAAGAAGCCGCGTTAAGGTTTATCTCATCTTAAAAGAAATTAGTACATTGTAAGATGCTTAAAAAACAAATTAAGATTTCAACCTTTGGATCTTGAAGATCACAGTTGAAATTTAAAATGCAAAAATAAAAAGGTAGTACTTTTTAAGAGTGCAGTTATTACACCGATTACTTCTGACCTTTTGATTTAAGTATTCCAACCACCGATCTCGTCAACTGGATAGGTTAGGGGAGATGTATTGTGGAGAAACGTGAGAAATGATCATCGAGTCTATGGATTCCATCGGAATTTTGTTAGCTCATTGCCTGCATTTTTCCGCTAAAAACTACGAACGTTAGCTATCCTCTCGGCCAATGAACGAAGAGGGAAGAAAGATGGAGAAAATAAGCCTTTCCACTGCCATCGTCGGATTCGACAATCGCCGGAAGAGGGGATTTTTCGGGCGGTTTTCATGCATTTTCGTTCTCCCCTCTTCCTCCATTGGCGTTTTTTAAATGTCTCTTAAATGGATCCAAACAGGTTTAAGATGGTTTCGAGGTCACTTGGACTCCATATTCGACACAGTTTTAAGCAGTCGATTTTCTAGTCAAGTATAGATCATTAATGTCATGATTTAATTTTGATTTGATGATTAAGTTGGATATGTGATATTTATTTAGGATCTACTTAGGGTATTTTGTATGGTTGTGGGTCATTAAGACTTTGATTTGTGTGCGGTTTGAACAACTAATTTTGTTATTGAATAGTTTATAATTTAATAATCATTTTATATTTGTCTAGGTGCAAACTGAGGTGATCTATTGATGATTTGGATTTTGAGAATTGAATTTGGTTGATGGTCTTACCTCATCTAGTATATGGGGAAAATGCTTATTTGTTGTTGTTGTCATTTGTTTGTTTGTGGAGATGAATATGTTCTCTTTTCGGATGTATATTAGGGATTTGCCTTATTTTCGTAGGTGATGCATGTGATAATGAACTATTTAATAATTGTTTTGAAAATTGTATATAGTGGATGGTTGAGTTGTACTTGAACTATTCTATTGTTGTCATCGAATATGACACTAGTGTACTTGATTGTGCGGTATACTAAAAGGGACTTATACTTTATTGATTATTAGTTCAAATCCTTTTGGTCAATCAAACAAAAGGAGTTGAAGGCACTTATCCTTAAAGCCTTCAAACAATGCAAGCAATCACGATTTAAAATAACTCGAATATGGATCTTGACCCCATGTCACATTGAATATGATTTTGTCCAATCTTGGGGTTTCGGATCCAGAATCGCACATCCTACTGATTTGAAATCCTAGGGGTTCGAACTCATAAGGTAGATTCAAAACAGGACAATTTATTTTTTTTAAAAATAATTTTAAGAAATGGACTCGGTTTCAGTTTTATTTATGATTAAATATTTTCACGTTCTTTTCTCTTATTTGCTCTTGCTACAATATTTTCTTAATTTTTAATAATATGATTCTTTTAATGGGCAAGCTCTTCTTAAGCTCACCCTACCCGGTCTGCACAACCCCAGTAGTCGGCCCTTCAACTTGTGTGTTGTCTTGAGTGAACTCCCTAGTGTGGAGAGAAAAAGCTCCTTGTATCCTTCATTTTTTGTTTTCCAAACACCAGATTCATCTGAACATGCACTGTGGATATTAGGCCTATCTAATTATTAAATCCTTAACCGGATCCGGACTGGTGGGTTGGAACTGCTTTTCGTACCTTAATATATGTGTGTGTTAAATATTTTTAAAATTCAAATATCTAACGTTAATCATATCAATCAAATTATGAAGATGTTTAAGTATAAATAACAAACCACATGAACTATACTCTCATATACATATATATACATATACATACATATACATATACATATATATACATATACATATACATATACATATATATACATATACATATATATATATATACATATATATACATATACATATATATATATACATATATATATATACATACATATACATATACATATATATACATATACATATACATATACATATATATACATATACATATATATATATATATACATATATATACATATACATATATATATATACATATATATATATATATATACATATACATATATATATATATATATATATATATACATATACATATATATATATATACATATATATATATATATACACACACACACGTACATATATATATATATATGTATATATATATATATATATACACACACATACATATATATATATATATACATACATACATACATATATATATATATATATATACATACATATATATATATATATATATATATATTTATATAGAAGATGTTTAAGTGTAGCCACATGCACTATATTCTCGTGTATATATATTATATATATGCGGTTTAGATACCCCCTTCCAAATTATTATCCAACCCAAAGTCAAAGTGGTTCGACCCGATTTAGTTGAATTGGCGTTCGACCCGAATCCAACCCGTTGGCATCCGCAGGGGTTTGGAGAAGCCAACTCGGCTTGTATCGTTTATTATAATCTTCTTCGGTTAAGACTGGTTGTATCGTTTATTAAAACCGAAAACGTCCCACACATTTATTTTTTACCCGACCCCGTTTGAGTCTCTCTATCTCTCTCTCTCTCTCTCTCGGTGGAAGCAGGCAGGGAAGGGGAGGAAATGGCGGTCAGGACGATGGATCTGCCCTCCCTCGCTCTCCTCGTCGCTCTCTTTTTGTCGTTCTCATTTATGCAAGTTCGATCGGACTCGTCCAATCACAGGTACAATCGTGGCGATTTCGTCCCTCTCTATGTCAACAAGGTCGGGCCGTTTCACAACCCTAGGTAAGCCGTGTCCTTATTTCATTCTTCTTGTTTCTGATGTTGCTCCAAGATTTTGGTAGATCCGTGAATGTGGACTTTCTAGGGCTTCTTTTATGTCCTGAACTACGGATCTGAGTTTTGGTCCAGATTTGAAGGTCTGTATGCTCTTTGTTTATGTGATCGATCGGGCACGATCGTTTTCAGTATACAGAGTTGCAGATCCTTCGCCCTTTTCTGGATTTTGTGGTGCTCTTGGCTATTTGGTGATTTATCCATTTGTTTAGCTTTCTTTGAATAGAATAGGATCCGGAAAATAGTTAAGAATGGCCTTGTTATTGCCTTTGTTTCATAATACTTAGCAGTTCGCGAAGAGCCTTTCGCTAGATCTTTTTCCTCTCTTATGGATCTCTATAATTCGATCCCGCTGCATCGCTTCTAAGTTGATGTTCTAAACCGTCTATCGGTTGTTTCTGATCTCAGCGAGACGTATCGATATTTCGATCTGCCGTATTGCTCTCCAGGTCAGTGTTTCATCGTTGCATGTTCGAATTATCGAATTTCTTTTGCAATTTTTTTGCTTTAATCGCTGCTCTAACTCCAACACAGGCCAGGTGACGGATAAGAAGGAAGCTCTCGGGGAAGTTCTCAATGGCGACCGCCTGGTCGATGCTCCGTACAAGCTTGATTTTGCGATCGAAAAGGCGTCGGTCCCAGTTTGCAAGAAGACGTTGTCGAAAGAAGATGTGGCGAAGTTCAGGCAAGCCGTTATCAAAGACTATTACTTTCAGATGTACTACGATGATCTGCCGGTTTGGGGGTATGATGAGTTCTTTAAACCTCAAATTGTAAATATGTCAAAAAATATGGCACGCACAAGTAACCTATGAGGTACTAGTGAAGTGAAAAGATCAGGATGCTTTTCTACAGCTGTGAATATGAGATTTTTAGAATAGGCAAAATGAAAGCATTCAAGAAATGCAAAAAGCGTTTTACAAATATTATAAATCATCTTGCTTCATTAAGAAAGATTTTTTCTAATGAAGATCTTATTAACAAAGTGTTGAGATGTTGGCCAGGCATTGGCAACCTAAAAGTACTTATTTATTGTGAGTCAGAAATACCGACCACCCTGACCACTAGTCACAACTTTTTAGTAAGCTCAAGAGCATGATTTTGTCAAGTAAGCAGCATTTATTATCTTTGTTTTTGGGTATGCGGTGCCTATTGACTTTAACAAAGCTAGGGAATCTATGGTCTTCTTTGCTGAATTATAGATGTTACCCTTGTTTGACTTCTAAATAGGTATGCCCATGATGAGGAATCTGCTGAGGACCAGGAAGAGACTGGTTGGAAATATATCCATGGAGATGTGTTTAGGTTTCCCAAGTATAAATCTCTATTCAGCTGCCCTTGGATCTGGTACCCAACTTTTTACCCTGTAAGTTTCTTCTGGCCCGTCACAATGTCTCTATTACAGAAGCTCATTTCAGGAAAATTATATTGTGATATTTTATTTATTGTTTTATCTCAATAAATTGTATTTATGCATGCTATGCAGTACGGTATTCATATTCATATTGGCACTTGTTGGTGTATTTTGATCCATACAATCGAGGGGCGCTATTTACTGCACTTGTTGTCATATATGCACTCACTTCAGAATTGCCGGCTATATTGCAACCTCATTCTATTGTCAACTGGAAGAAACAAACTGGGTATTCACTTATGAATTTTCCTGCAATTTGGTCCAATCTCCATTGAACTTGCATTTGTTTTTAGTCATTAGTAGTTTTATTCTTTTCCTCTTTATCATGACAGGTTAGGAATCTACTATTGACTGATGCCTTTTCTGTGGTCCTCTGTTTCTCACATTTTGCTTTCTGAACACTGTTGCAATTGCTTACAATGCTACTGCTGCATAACATACTCTTCCCTTAATAATGCACACCACTTGCTAATCTTACTCGTCATGTAAAGCATTTGAAATTAAGATTGAGATTTGAAAAACACTCTTTCAAAATTTACCTTTGGAAGAGATAACTTGTATGTATTGTTAGGAAATAAAAATGAGTTTTTCAAAGTAAGTTTAGGGTATAATCCTAATAACCAACAAAGTTTCTCGAGAATTTCTTTATTTCTGAGAGTACATTAAATCGCGCCTTCATCAAATGTTTTCATTGTGGGAGGAAAGGGTATAGTACTTCTACATGCAATGTTAGGAAAAAGTTGAACACTAAGATTGGGACTACAATGGTTTGGGTTAGCATTGACATACTTTCAGCTTGCTGCTGAGGACCATGAATGGTGGTGGAGGTTTTGGTATCTATACTCTCTGTGCATCCTGCTTTTAGTGTATGAACTTTGGTGTCTCTCGCTCTCTCTAGTAGTTGATTTATCGTTTATAATTCTGATGATTGCACATTCACTTGTCACGTGAGATTGAACATCTCCTTTGCACTACAATTTTTTTCTCTGCTTGATGTTTTGCATTGGTGCTGTTTCTTCAACGTAGATTGGCAGTTAAGATTTACAGGTTTGGCTGAATTTAATTGTGGTTCCTCGTAGGGGAAGATGTGTAAGTTACACAATACAAGTCAGTAGGTTAGCATTGACAAATTGATTGTCTTGACCTTAATTATATGATTTGATCATGTAAGGGTTTGGTTCTATCTGTCTTTATCTTATGTGAAGTTTTTAACGGTTTTCATATTGGACTTGGACTGAATATTGCAGACGTATGACAGAAACAGTTGATGTTATCATATCTTTGAAGATTTTAACTCACATAATAAGCTTACATGGTCTAAGTTTGCATAAAACAACTTTAAAGTTTGAAAGAACCTCATTTAGCGTTTTCCTTTGGAGGTTCAGAATTTAAGCTTTCTCCCCAACATGGTTTAAGCCTTTAAGGTTCTATTTGATCGAGACAATGGCCTAAATTATCTGAAAAATGATTGCCACTTAGCTTCTGTTGGCTTGGTATGTCTATCAATGAAATCAGTTCTACTCTCCAAGTACTAGAAGCATTTGAACAATGTTGACATACTATTATGCAATTGAAGAATTTATCTTATCATTATCTTAGTTGCTGCTAGGAAGCAGTCTTTTTGCTAATTACTCAAATATTAAAGGGAAGCTTATTAGACAAATCTGTTTGTTCATAACTTAGTTTAGACAGCAGCTTCATAGTTAGGAATGGCAATATTGACCCGACCCGGGCAACCCCAACCCAACCTGATCGGGTTCAGGTGCTCTGACCCGTGTACACAGACACACACACACACACACACACACACACACACACACACACACACACATATATATATATATATCCACTCCGTTACCCATTGGACTATTGGTGGTTCTTGAGATACTAGCATATCTCCAGTGAGCACTCATATTGGAGGTCTTTTCTGCTGTTGATATAGCTAAAGACCATATAAATCTTGTGGATGTTGTTCAGCCTATAATCCTCCAAGGCTATCACAGGGATACATCTCTAAGATGGGATAACTTAATTTTTTAAAATAGTTTTTACCATCAATACTATGCGTATAAGGAGCAATTAATGACGTGGCATCTCAAAATTGTGCTTCTTGCGTGGCTTTCTTGCTTCACTGCTGCCAGAATGCTTTCACTATTGTTCTTGATTTGGTGGATTTTGTGGGTCATGCCGGCCGTATGCTAAAGATTTAAGCTATATCTACTGATAGCCTGTCAGTCTTCCCATAAATTAGTCATTTCCAGTAGGCAGAGGAGATTTTGGGATTTTTCTATATGTGCTGCTGGTATAGTTCCTTTTACATTTTCTGTGATGAGGTCCCATGGTTCTTCTCTCTTTACCTTTCATTTAGTCTGGACTCGAGAGTGATGAATTCTCTCTTCTGCCTCAATCCTATTACTTTTTAGATGTTGAAACTGAATAAAATTGAAACGGAAGATGCCTTGTAGGTTTTATTTCAGTTCAAAAGGCTAATATATTCATTATCTTTTAAGTACTTGATTGATGTGGAACTTGGTTTCACTTTTCCTATAACCTTTGTTTCTACGGTCACTGATATGAATTGTTTCTCACGTACCATGCTGTTAATTTCCAAATGGATTGATTTGCGTTTGACAAGCGAATCTAGCCTACTGCCTACTCATGTTTGTTCCATGAGTTACCGGGTTCCAGTATTTTTGTTGCGTTCGAGACCATCTTTGTCACACACTGTCTGAGTATATTTTGCTGAGAATTTTTTGTTGTTAGTGACAGTAGATCAATTATCTCGCTTCTGAAGTGCATGTCATTTGAATGTCTACATGCTTGCATGCATATCTTGGTTTGCACTAATGCTGATACACCCAGTATATGATGATGTTTCTGATTTTGCAGGTCTCTTCTTTGCGGAGGATCTACAGGGATATTCATTTATGGTTACTGCATATATTACTACAATGCACGGTCCGACATGTCTGGCTTCATGCAAACTTCTTTCTTCTTTGGTTACATGGCTTGCGTCTGCTATGGATTCTTCCTTATGCTCGGAACCGTTGGCTTCCGTGCATCATTACTGTTCGTTCGGCACATATACCGGTCAATTAAGTGCGAGTAACTAAAGTGCCTCGATCCCAATTCATGCATCTTACTTCCTGTTCTGTCAAGCTTTGATATAGAAATAGTTCCAATATCTTTTGTTAAAGTAGGTAAGAATGTTCTCAGAAAAAGCAGGACTTAAGTTGAGGCCGTGTTTTCCAGAAGAGGAGGTGCCTGGTTCAACTCATATTTATCGTTGTTGCTGTTGGGGTTAAAGGTATGTTTGACTACGCAGGGTACAAAGAAATCTCAAAGTTATTATAGTAGACTGTAGCCATTACATCTCCTGTAGTTCTGGAAAAACAATTTTCATTGTCGTTGTTGTCTTGTCTGGATAATGAATCTCAATGATTGAGCATGTATACTGGAAAAAGGAGAACACTCGTGCTGTATGGGCTTCAGTGTCTCTGTTTGCTAAGCTCGTGAATGAAAATGAAATTCTGATATTTCCATGTTATTGCTTCCATATCTTCACTGTAGCAGCTTTTGATGCTTTTGTGTGAGCACAGCTGTTTTTTCCTTCCCGTTGGGGCTCAATTTGCATATGATATGTGGTCGATTTTGGATCTACTTGGATATTGGCGATTTTATGGGGTTTTGTCCCTTTGTTCGTGATGGTAACTTGTAGGTTCTAGGTTTATCCAAGCGAGTTTTTGAAACCACATTACATTTCCACAAGTGGTCGTAAATCCCTTTCTTCAAATTCGTTTCAAAAAAAGATTTTTTTTAATCAACTTATGAAAAGTTGAGATTTCGTGAAGGGAGAGAAGGGTTTTTAACTCATTTTTAAAATTATCCAGAATGAGCATTACTGCGCACCCCTCGGATATGGGTTCTCGTACTTGCTCAGAGGTGTTAGGTTGTTGGCTCTTTGACAAAAGGTCTGAAGTTCAATACCTGAGTGCTTCTGGTAGGACCCTGCCTAAACCAAGCTTACCTTGGGAAAAAGGACAAGGGGCTTTAGCTTGAGCGTCTTAGGGTAGTAAATTTACGTTTTGGAATCTCAAAATCAAGCGTAGCGTGCCTAAATCTATTATAATTTGGACATCAGTAGCTTTGCTCACAGAACGAAGTTTGTGTTATTTATGCTATGTTTCTTATATTATGTTTTTGTTCAAAGAAAGACGTATATGCGTATGTTATTTCTTTTTTGGTTACAATGGGAAGGTGAAACGTAACACACACACTCATACATCCCTCCTGGCTCTGATAGATTTCAGCAAAAGCTTCTCTGCCTTCTTTTTTTATTTATATTTTCTACTTGTGGGGTTTAATCAAAATAATGTGACATTTTCGAATACGGTATTCTTTTTTTCGACTTCTCTTTTCTGGTATTACCCAAAGCGGCGCGATGTTTACGAATAGCGATATCTTTATTGTTTTCCGCTCATTTGCCATTTTGTTTTATTTTCTTTGGAGAGAAGTCGACACTCTTCTGATTCTCTTTTTATGAAATTGAAACTCCTAAATTCGCACTGTTTATTTTTTTTATAATTTGGCAGTCATTTAACAAATCAATAGCTTGAAGAACAACATCGCGCCGTGTCATATCAAAATACTTTTCTGTCCTTGCGGAGAAAATGGAATATCATCTGATGAAAAGACCAAGCGAGGCGACAGGGAGAAGCCAAGACGATTCTGTACGGAGATCAACACGTGTCGTGTCATATCAAAATACTGAATTTAAGCATTTGGACAAAACACAACCTCGTGTACGCTTTGAAGCGTTCATGTGATACGGTCATTCATGCCTCATCATCCCAGAGGTCCTCAAGGGTTCTTACGAACTGCAAACCAGTAACGATTCTGGTCTGTGGAAGAGAACGAATCGTGTCTAGTTCTTCCTTGTTTAGCTGCCAATCAAGAATACCCAGATTCTCCTTCATCCTCTCCTTGTTGAAGCTCTTCGCCACCAAACTCACTCCTTGTTCCAGTGCCCACCTCAAGCAAACCTGCAAGATATCCATTGTTTCTTTAAAGATGATACGCTCGTGTTCGAACACGCGATGATCCTTGGTTGGCCAGTCGGCTATAATGCTCACATCAAGGGGAGCTAAAAGATTATTGACAACCACAACCGTGTTCGACCTCCAGGAAAATCAATTGTCATTGCTTGCATGAAATCTTTTGGTAACTTCGAAACTCATAGAACATAATATTGATCTAATTTTGGAAAGCCAAACTAATGGAGTTTGGTGTGGAAAAATCTTGGAAGGATCATCTCTGGACTGGTTTTGATATATTGTGTAATGTACATTTATTATAGTAATACATTAGAGTTCTACATCACCCCACTTGCCTTTAAAAAAAAATTGAAGTTGTAGGGCTAAGTTCAACAGGGTCCATATGGGTGCGATCCGCATTGTTCACGAGCTTGACTCGTGCAAACTTCAAGTTTATGATATCTCGAGTCAAATGCTTAAAATGAGTGTATAACAAGGTAAAAGAAACAGCATGATCGTGTATATCTGCAAGTTGTTCACATTAGTAGAGAGTTCCTCGTCTAAATGAAACTAGGTTCACTGGGTGGCACTTAAGTCCTTGCATTTTACCTGAGCCACCGTCCGTCCTTTGGCTTGAGCAATGTCTTTGAGAACTTGAGATTCCATAACAACATTAGAACCCCAGTAGTTTGAGATTCCACCCAAAGGAGAGTAAGCAGTCAAATGAATACCCATGTTCGTACAGAACTCCAGCAGTTTTCGCTGATGCCACATAGGGTGCATTTCAACCTGTTGGCCAGAAATATATACTAATGTATAAACATCATTGACGAGGAATTAACAAACATTTCGAGATATGTATGTATGTATGTATGTATATATATGTATATATCTATATATACTTATGCATTATGTATGTATGTATTTCCTTTGTTGGTTAGACTCTCTCATCTTCCTTTTCTATTGTGAGTTTGATAACAAGAGTAGTGGGAAAAAGAAAGCATTCATGTCAATGTCATTGGCGATGGAGAAAGATAAGAAAGGGTTGAAGAACAATCCCTCTCTTTCTTTTGCATATATATATACATATATATAAAATGTAGGTATGTGTAAAGTTTTAGAAAAGATTTTAGATAACATATACTTTTTAAGCTATGTACACTATCCCTCACTCGATGTACACACATCTAGGTTTGGATAGAAATTGAAATACCTGGTTGACGGCAGGACGAATGTTGGCAGTTGAAAGCAGATGGTTGAGCTTCTTGCAGGTGAAGTTGCTTACGCCAATAGATTTGGTGAGGCCGAGCCTTTGGCACTCCTCCATGGCGGCCCAGGTGCCTCTGAAGTCCATCACAACACTGCTTTCTCTTCCAAACAGTGGTTCTTCTGTACTCTTTCTTATGGGTAGATGTATTAAGTAAAGATCCAAATACTCCAGCTGCAAGTTCCTAAAATCGTTCAAGCAGTTACAAAGTTATCTTCTATTGGAAACAGATTCCACATTTTATTAGAATATATCAGATTTAAAAATAACGTTATGTGAAGAAATAATTGATGTGACACCATGAGAAATGCTTAAAGGAGTTAAAAGAGGTCATGTTTAGTGGAATTCGGGTGAAAAAATATTAAAAATTAGAAAATGAACACTTTAAAAAAAGTAGAAGAAACACTCAGAAGATTTAGAAGGAAATGGTAAGAGAGATTTTGCTTCTTAAAGTTTAAATATGATAGGAGATACTGCATAACACGGATTAGTCCACATAGGCGAATCCACTTAGTTTGGGATAAGGCAGTTTCAACTTGGGTTCTGGATTGGTTTCCAGTTCTGGATTCAGTTCTGGCATTTGATATCCATATCCAAATTCACTGTGGATCCTGCCATGATCTGAATCCATCCATTTATTTCCATGTTTCTGAACGGGATTTTTTGGGTTATTTTTTGCTACTGTAGTGAATCTATTCACATGTTTCTTGAACCCATTACCTTTTACTAGTTGCCATTAGCAGCATAGAAGAAATCAAGTATATTATTTTATATGATAGTACTTGCAGTTGTGCTCAGTGCAAGCCAAGTCGCCGTTTCTTGATTCAAGACAGCAGCACATGAGGGGTTTGATTGTGTCAAGTGAATCATCCGCTTGTCCTTGTGGGTTTCAAATTCAAGCAGACTCCGGATTCGGGTGTTGAGATGACGAGCTACATTTCGAGCACAAGCACTTCCAATGTATTGAGACTTGGATTAACAGATTGGGATCCTAAGGTGGTGTTTGATCGCGTGGCCGCGCACTGAATGTACCGAATGTGTCTGTCCTTGGATCCCTTGTTTTACTTCTCGAGGCACAACGATGTCTCAAGGGGTGTTTGATTGGGAGGCCAAGGCTATGAAACTAAAACGTCAGTTTTAAAGAGGGGTTTCATAATCGAGTAAAAAGTAGAGTTTTATGAATCAAAACCCGCCTTTGATTATGACCTACGTCTATCAAGGCTCGCCTTTGATTACGACCCATGTATGTAATCCCAATCCTCATAATCAAATGCTCTCTTAGTATCCTCTCCTTTTCAATGAAAAAAATTGCAAGGACAATGATACCCATGGGTCGGTACGCGCCATGTTTGCTTCACGTGGCCTGGTGGCCCTATTTTCAGGGGTCCGGCATGCAGCACCATGCAAGCAAACACCCATGAAGGGCCTGGGTCTGGTAACAGAAGGTATTCTGGTCTGATTCACAAAATCTCAACTAATATATGGATTTGGATATGGTTTATATGCAAATCTAAACTAAACGTGGACCTAGCTCGAGTTGATACTAAGAGCCAGAAAATTATAATGAAAAAAATTATGACTATCTTTTATGTTGTTCTTAATGTCATGAAAGGCCCCAAGCCAAGGTTTGTACTAGCGTCCAGAATGGGTCAGGGACCTGGAACTACATAGAACCGAGACGGTTCTACCCGACTTGTTCAAACACAACCAAGGATTCAACTTACTTTAGCGTTTTCTTAAGTGCAGGTAGAACTCCTTCAGGGTAAGTATCAGTGCACCAAAGCTTGGAGGTGATGAAGAACTCATCCCTGCTTCTAGCCATGCCCTGCTCGATTGCGGTGGCAATGGCTTTGCCCAAATAAGCTTCAGAACCATAGATGGCTGCCGTGTCGAAATGCCGGTATCCAGCTCGAACTGCATCAAGGAGAGCTAGGAGTACAACATCTTCTGGGGCCATCGGGCGCATGGCCGTGCCCATGCCGATAAGCGGCATCCTGTGACCAGAGTTTAACATGACTTCTGGGATGCAGTCCCCCATACCCGCTTCAATCATCTGTTCGGGTTATCACAACACGGATCTGAAGAAACCACCCGGCGAAAAACCCCGAGGTTCGAACCCTTGACCTTACAGCATGTACTAAGCTTTGCCTATACTTCGGGCTTTTGTTGGCTCGCCGGATCTCAAACTAGACTCAGCTTGCCTGGTTTTGGGCCCTGACCTGCTCTTGCTGGTGTCTCATATTTATAGATCAATGTCAAGCTAGGGGCGTGCATTCTAGAATCTAGTTCTACGGGTTGTGCATGTACAGACCGCCAAAGGTCAGTTTCTTCTATTAATATATAAATAAAAATAATTTGATTAATCTTATAAAAAAGAAAGTGGTTTGATTGCTTCTCAATTCATCATACGTAGTCGCCTTGGCTCTATTTTTTAATCTTCAGCTGGCTAAATTCTTAATACATTATGATTAATTAAGTAAAAAGATGGACCGACATTAATTAGTCAACTGTTTATATGTTAACCTATTGCAGTCTTCTAAAAAAAAATATTATTTATTGTGAGAAATTACATTATTAATTGAGGAAACCCATGAGTGTACGCCATGATAATTTATTTTCGCAAAATTTTAAGCGAATTTTATACTTTTAAAACACTCTGTCCAAGAGATGCCACATTCACATGCATGCGTCTCTAGAACTAGAAGCAATTATTTTTGTTAATTTAAATAGTAAAAGATAAGGGTGGCATTTCGTGTTGTGGGCCCAGCTTGGGTTGTGTCATTCCATGTTTATCTGATAAATTGGTCAACCCAAGTGCATCCCAGTTTTCGGTTTTGCATTACTCAACTGAACCCGACTACTACCTGCGAATCAAACACCCTCTTAGGCGGCTTCAAATTTTTTATATTACATTCTGCCTGCTTTTCGATGCCTAATATTACATTTCAATGTTCTCAATTTACTTTTCTTAAGTCATATTCAGTAAACCCAAATACGACATGTTTTTCGTGTGCCATACCAAATAAGGCAGATCAGGACAAGAACACAAACTTTTCTGACCGCGTTGCTATTGGTTTAGGCGGCTTCTGGTTTTTTTATATTACATTCTGCCTGCTTTTCAGTGACTAATATTACATTTCAATGTTTTCAACTTTCTTTTACGTCGTAATCTGTCAACCCAAATACAACATGTTTTTCATGTCTTCCGTGTGACAATAGGAACATGACACGAAATAAGGCAGACCCGAACAAGAACACCGAATTTCCTGACCGTGTTGCTATAATGCTATTGGCTTTAGTATCGTGTATAAAATTGCCACCCATAGTAAAAGATGACTAAAATATACAACGAAACTTAAAAATCTAGCATTTAATGTACTTTGCAGCATCCATATTTGGAAAGAAATAGATGTTTGAAAATGCCAAAAACAAATATATTTTTATATGCACTCATGTCTCAATCTAAAAATAATTATTCTAACAGAAGCAATTTTTCCTTAATTTATATTTGTCCCTAAATTATGCCTGTTAAGAGCATAAATGATGTGATATGAGTTTATCCACAATGATGATAGCGTTGAAACAGGTCGGATTTGGGTCTGATATATCATTCTGAATCAGATTAGTCAGTGGATCCGGATCTGGATACAAATAAATACTGATATATCTGGAGAATGTATGGTACGTAATCGGGTTGGATATCCATTGGATATACCTGCTTTCTTTCTTATTATTTCTTCCCGAATAAGGGTTTGCTGGGTCGAGGCAATTTACCTGTTTCTAAACCAAGTAAAACCTATGCAGTAAATCAACCATCAAGAAGGCTGCCAGTCTGAAGACACAAAAGAAGTCATATTGAGAATTCATTCAAACAGCATAAGATGTGGTTTCGAACAGTCGAATTTCGGCAATCAGATCAAGTTTCAGGTCGAATATCGAATGTATACTTAATATCTTTAGATGTTTTATTTGAGAACTGGTGATCTCTGGCCTGAACCCAAAACCCATGTTGACGTTGTTGATAATTATGTGTTTATTTTATAATTTTTATTCATGGTTGTGACATCATTGGAATTGAAGAACTATGCTATATTTCCTTTTATTTTCTTAAATATTTAACATGACAAGCATATATCCGTTTGAAACTTATGTCTTTGATGAGACACACATCAATGGGATCTGACATAACTTGCCTGCGTCTCATTAGCTTATAGTGATGAACAATAACGGGTTATATCCGGAAACCCGTAAGGACCCAACCTAATCCATTTTGAGCTGGGTCGATCCACGATGTGGGTAAAGCTCTGCCAGCACTGGTTTTCTAATGAACCCAAGACCCCACTTAATGGACCATCTAAATCGACCTCGTGTTGGTATAGTGGGTTGTGTTTCGCGACGTTTTAGCCCAACAAAAAAGGCTCTAGCAGGTAGACCAACAGCCAGGGTCCGATTCGTATATGTGGGCGGTGCGCCTTGCACAAGCCAATGTCCTAAGCTTGGAAGTTACAGTTCGAGTCAATGTAGATCTGCCACTGGTGTGGACTCACTGGGATCTCTATCAATTAAGATGAGTTGATATCATTGAAGATAACCAGCAGTCATAGCTTGATCTGGATTCCTTTGAAACAGTACCTACTATGAGAATTTTATATACGAATGACAAAAAGTCATGCATGACGCTTCAAACATGACGTATCAAATGCAACGTAGATCAAGCAAATGGGTTAATACCTTCATATGTTCACTGCGGATGGCACACTGGATTTGATATTTCCAAAAGGATATATATATATATATATATATATATATATATATATATATATATATATATATATATATATATATATATGTATGTATGTATGTATATATGTATGTATATATATATGTATGTATGTATATGTGTATGTTCCTGCCTCTTGTATGTTGTGAAATGTTTATTTCAAGGTCTTCTAGATCTGCTTGATCATCAACTCCCAATAAAAAGAATATCTGCTACTAAGAATAAGATTACTAATATTATATTAAAATCTTGATACAAAAGTAAAAATATTTCAATTAGATAAGAAGTGTTCCTTGCAAGTTTTACCATCCTTTAACAAAGGCTCGTTTCTTCGTTCTCCTTCACCACTTGTACTCTTTTCACATACGTAGCCAGTTTAATAATTCCCAAATGCATATTTTTTAACACCAACTTCATGTTTCGGTTTCATGTATAAGGAAAAGATGGGTCTTAGTAGATATGTTCGGTTCCAGCTAGCTGAGAACTTGGAACCTTAACTGAACTGACTCAAGGCTGTTTTCGGTTTCAAAACCACCGGTTTAAGAGCGGTTTTGGTTTGAGCACGAAAGTATTCAAAACCAGTAATTTATTAAAAACATTAAATTTTATAAAAGGTGAAGCCGAAACTAGACCATGTGAGCCCCGATTCTGGTTTCACCGGTTTCAGGTCAAGCTGTTTCCTAGCTCGGTTTGGTTCCAGTTGGAACTATCGGACCGGTTAGAAACCGGTCATGTCTAGGTCTTAGCGATCCGGAGAAAGGAGAGGTTAATTTGAAATAACCAGCAAGAGAAGTGCTTATTTGGAAAAAAAAAATCATAACCATAACAGATACAAGTGTGAATAATGTGAATCAACTAAGATTTCAAAAGGACAATGAGAGTTAACTCGAAAAGTCTACAAAAACCCTTGTAAAGAATCGGCAAACATAGAAGACTGAGACTCACATTTTTCAGAAAAAGTACCAACGTAAGAAGCAGTGGCACATCTAAAAAATACTTTTGGAGGGGACGACGTACATCTTTCATGGTGTTAGAGGGTTCAAGCATGAATCTCAACCATATATTCACTTCAAAACGTAGGTTTTACTGTAAATTTTCAAAATTTCAGGGGGCCACCTCCCCCACCAGTCCATGTAGATCCACCATTGGTCAGAGGTGGCAAAATCCAAACCTGAATTTTCTTCCCCACTGGGGGTCAATATTGCCATCTCTAACATGTAAATTTGTAGCCTTTCTAAATATGAAAATATTTGAATAATGCTATAAAAAAGAAAAAGAAAAAACAATTTAATAAAGGAAGAAGAAGAAATAGATGAAGAAGAAAAATTTAACAAGGATGGACCGGTTTTTTCTCCCTTGTAACAATTTGCACCGTTAA
Organism: Brasenia schreberi; assembly: GCA_036023115.1. Classification (NCBI taxonomy): domain Eukaryota; kingdom Viridiplantae; phylum Streptophyta; class Magnoliopsida; order Nymphaeales; family Cabombaceae; genus Brasenia; species Brasenia schreberi. The sequence goes on from JAYKKT010000053.1 coordinate 1,652,129, forward strand.
TGGACCAATTCAACTCCCTGAGCGGGTCAAGTTAGTGTCCTTAATCTGACAAGCGGTCAATTTAATGGAACCGCCTCTAAATGGTGGCCTTTAAGGCCTGCTTGGTGAAGCTTAGCGGCTGTTTAAGCACATTAATAACAAACGCAGATGATCTCTGACCCCGACTGTCGTCATGAAAATGCTTCTGCACCACTGATCTTGGTGCCGGTTTATGAGCACTCCATTATAATCACTTTGAAAGCTTCACTAACTGAATTCCTTGCCGACATGCCATTTGAATCACCTTCGCCGTAGCATAGTTCTCTCTTTATTAATTGAAATTGAAGAAATGGATTGAACAAGTTGGGGAGTCAACTAGTTACTTAACTGTGATTAATCAGCAACAAAGTTAATCATATCTACTCGTATATATCAAGATTATGTCATTCCAATTTCATATTAACATTTTCCTTCCTCTAACTCTTCATCAGATTCATAGAATTTGCAGGAGCAGTTTCCACCAATTCAAACAGTGAAAAATATTTATATAAAAGTCATAGCCAATGAAGACAGCCAACAACATGAAAAGCAATAAAACCAAATACTTACATGAAGCATGGGCTCCAATTTTGGTTCAAACCAAAAACAAAAAGAAAAACAAAAAAATATATAGCATTGATTTTTTTTAAGAAAGGATCCGAACCGGCATTTTCTTTTGAGTGTGATCTTCGGAATAACGAATCTCAAAGAAAATCCTATGGTGTTTGATTTAGGACTGCGTTTTCCATACTCTGATATAAAGAAGGATGTCTCAACGGGTTTGATCGTTTGGGATCACTCCCAAATCCCAATGGGCTGGTATGCTTATTAATGATATCGATCAAACAATGCAAACTTCATTTGGATTTGCAACACGTCCGGGATAGAGCCAATGAGTTCAAAATGAAGGAATCTGCTGGATTGGAGAGAGAGAGAGAGAGAGAGAGAGAGAGAGAGAGAGAGAGAGAGAGAGAGAGAGAGAGAGAGAGAGAGAGAGAGATGATGATCCTGGTTGACTGCACAAGGTATGTTGGCAGTTGCTTTGCAGGTGAAATTGCTTACGCCAATATGAGGCCAAGAGGTTGGCACTCTTCCATGGAATCCCAAGTGCCAATTATCCGAAATGGAAGGAAGCCTTCTGGACTAAGATACTGCGCATCTGCTGCCTTTCTAAAAGGTACACGACCACGTAAAGATCCAAGCATTCCATCTGCAAGTTCCTGAAACTGTTTCATGTTGAACTTTCTTCACTTAGAGCTCATATTGCGAGCGAGGAAAACGTGCTTCCTTTAAAGATTTAATCAAGTCCATGAATTTGTAGGCCCAATCAGATTTTCGATCATAATAAATGACTGTTCAAGAAAAACTTTTAATCTTCAAGAACAGCGCATTCACGAAAACACATGGCCACGGCCATACAAACACACTCTCCAAGCAAATCGAAGATAAACTAGTGCTTGGATTTTTTCAAAGAACTCATGCGTCCAGTAAGTCCCCTTTCAATTTTTTTCTCTAGGCACTTACTGTGTGATCCATCGGCAGTATTTCTTACACATCTCGTTTAACCCTACATCTCTCTCTCTCTCTCTCTCTCTCTCTCTCTAGTGAAAGGATGTAGACCGTATGTGGGAGTTCGAGGAAGAGGAAGAGAGAGGGCGTGTTCATGTTCAGTAGCTTTTGTGATGTTGGTATGCCTGCAGATTTTCATGGGCCCTTCCGCGACAACATACACGCGTTTCTAGGGTTTGCACGTAGAGAGGAACGTACTCTCGAGGGGATGAAAACGTGGTACTTTCGGCTTGAAGTTCACCACCATTCTCTGCCTCGGGTTTCGCTGTTTTGTGGTGGAAGAAACGGCAGAGAGATCTCCTCACTCTCATTGCAACCAGTGCAAATGCATACGTAAAAGTTTTAGATGATATAATTTTAACGACTGTTATGGAGTATAAAGTTCACAAGCGAAGCATTACCAAGTTGGTGAAACTCAAAGGGTGCGATAATGATAATGATTCACACTTATCTAACTATGCAGGTTGGGGTCATCATTTGGTATGCAACAAGAAGTTCCACTTTGTTTTGCCGTCGAAGCATACTTCGCCAGAGATAGAGAAGCTTCTTCAGTGCAGTGAGAAAATTCTGGTATATCCGTTGACGGACTCCGTAGAGAACAGGCCGAATGCAGCTGGGTTCAAGTCAAACAAGCCAGTAAGTTTCTTTGATCTGCAAGGCCACATTCTGCATGGAGTCATTCATTACAACGGGTTCGGTCACCTCCTTTGTGTCAACGGCAAAGAGAGCGGCTCAGACTTGATTGTGTAGCGATAAGAAAATCGGGTTGTGTCATGAAATGACAACACGAACACACCCGGAACTTGAAATTGAACCCCTACGTATGAATATGAGTCACGTTTACATCACCCATTAGGCATCAGAGTCTGTACATGAGAAAGGAAATCCATGTGATTTACTGTGAAGCAAACAAGAGAATTGGAACACGTAGCAATATTAAAATGAATACAATGTTCGGCAGAGACGGTCGGATGAAAGTTTTTGACAAATTATACAAGAATTTATCGAAGTTTAGATGATATATCAACTCACATTTAATTGAATCCCATTTAAATATGTTATTTTGAAAAATCTCAGCCATTAACGTTCGTGATGGACGGTTGCTATTAGTTAATCAGTTCAGATGGTCTTCGAAGCGAGTCAAAATGGTAGCCAGAACTTACATTAGTGACACAGGCTTACTTGATTTCGTGCTCAAGTCCCTGGGCAACCAAGTGATCGGAAATTATGTCGTTCGCCGAGCCATGAATCTGGTGACCAAAGTGCTTGAGTATTGCTTGGAAGAATTTGTTTCTTGCTTGAGCAATCCCAGAAGCTTATCTCCTAATGCTAGTAAGAAGATAACAACCACGGCTAATATTGGGCTCAAAAAGCTTATGAGAGACTTGCTCTACTTGTACAACACAATCTTAAGACAATTCAGACCGGTTAGTAGGCTTACAAGGACCATACTTGATGCCAAACACTTGATTAAGTATTACAACAATAGTGGAAAAATCGAGCTCGCGGGTGGCGATAAGCTTTTCCTTTGCACAATCTCAATTAGTGGTAATGAAGAGCAAACAGAGGATGAGAGGAGCAGGGGACTGCAGCCAGCTGAAATAATCCCTCTTCCGCCTTGTGCTACCATTAGTGATATGAAGAGAGAAGTTGAGAATATTTTCAGAGAGATTTACTTTGGTTTAAGAAGTTTTAATGCGAAATCTATTTCTGAGATGAGTGAGCAGGATTCAGATATGGTTTTCGGGCTCGCAAGATGGGATCGAAACCTCATCATCAATGGGAGAATCAAGGAAAAGGCTGTCATGCTGTATGAAGGTGGGATTGATGAGCGTATTGTGTACTGTGTTTGTGGGGCACAAGAAGATGATGGGGAGCGGATGGTGTGTTGTGATGTGTGTGAGGTTTGGCAACACACACGCTGTGTCAAGATCTCCAACAGTGAAAAGGTTCCAAAAGTATTTCTATGCAATCGATGTGAGCATCAAATTGTCCTCTTTCCTCCTTTGCTTTGACCGATGCTAGGAGATACCATTAGGAGATCAACCAAAGCGACCATATTCATCATAGTTAAGATGATCAAAGGGAGAATCTAGGCATCAAAATGTTCAGTGGTTAAGTCATGCACAAGATTATTAGGAAATATTGATTCCACTTGGTAATTAAAAGACTAAAGGCTGGGGCTCCTTTTGCTGTGCATACGTAAATGGAAGAAGAGCCTGCTCTGATGATCGTCTGTATTACTTTTCACTTGTTACTAGTCCCTCTTTTTGAGGTAGAACGGGGAGGACAAAGTCAGATATGCATGCATGCCATGGATATGGAACTCACCACGTTCGACTTGTGAGTGGAAAAACCCCAGCCGGGTGAGCTGCTGTTCGTTTCTGTTACTATTCCCGATCCTCAGTCGTACACGTACAGATTTTGGCGATCTGGATTCGGCTCCGCTCCCTCAGATATGATACAAATTGATTCCCGCTTCATTAGATACGGTTCAAATCTCAAACATGAATGGTTCGGAAGCTTGTTTATGATGTTTCAGTTCGGATCTGCCTTCGTCTGGATATTATCCAACCCGGATGCAATCAATATAACTAATTCTGGCACACACACACACACACACATATATATATATAGTTTTTTTATTATATGTATATATGGTATAGTTTTTTTCCATGATATATATACTAATATATGAATGTATGTATATATAATTTTTTATTACATGTGTATAGGACTTACTGAAGCTTGAAATGTTTTGCCTTAACATAGTCTTATAATATACTGTAGATTTCAATTAGATATGGATCAGGTCTGATTAAATAACAAACAGCCTATAGTCCTGCGACCCAGCCTGGCTCAGTCCTCATCGTCCCGGGGCCTATAAGGCCCTTCTTCAAATAAGGATAAGAATTCTCTAGCCCGTCGCTCCCTCAGGCACGGCCTATTTTGACATCTCTACGTGACATGAGTTTGTCCTTTTACCTAGTTTTTCTTTTGTCGAAAATGATGGTATCAACCTAGGGATGGCATTTTTGAGCTGGCTCCATAGTCTCCGATACAATCCAAACAGAATGAGAAAGGGGGTGGGTTGGGGTACGAAGGTTGCTTGAATTGCTTCACTAAGTACGAGGCGAGTTGTACTGAACCCATACCTGTTTTTATACATATATATATATATATATATATATATATATATATATATATATATATATATATATATATATATATATATATATATATATATATACATGTATGTGTGCGCAAGTGTGCATCCCTCTATTGAATTTTTTTATTATCAAATTCTTTTAAAGATTATGATTTAATTTATAAATAATATAACAATTTAAAAATATCTTCACTTTTATAATGCTATTAAGGTCGAAATTGTGTATACGGCACCCCGTACCTGCTCCATTACTTGCGGGGGAAAACAAACCTTCTTCATACCTGCCCCGACAAAAATGGTGCTGATTCGGTTCAGGTTCGGGTACCGGGTCAGGTAGGAACATACCCATCTCCGACCTGCGCCGTCTTTTATCCTCAGGTAAAAGCGGCATTTGAAACACCCGCGTCTCTTGAACGCGTGTAATCGGCTCGGCTCGCCCTTCTCTCTCTCTCTCTCGATAGTTCGGAAGATTCTCTGGTTTCGAGCCGTCGATCTGATCGCGTTTGCAGATAATTTCTGCTTCATAATTGCATCGCCGTAACTATCCTTTTGATTCTTTTTCATTATCCATTGATCTAATCATATATTTGAATACAAAATCGGCTATTAGTTACTTAATGGCCATGGATTTCCATCTCTTTTTACTATATTTTTCTAGGTCGGTACGGTGGGGTTTCATTTCGAAATAGTAGAAGAACCAATGTTATCAAACGTTGTCACAACCTTCTGAGCGTTGAAAATTGAGTGGTTCCAGCACCTTGTTCTCTCTCTTTCTAGGGCTCATTTGTGTAATTGACCGTTAACAGAACTTGTTAGAACTATACGCCTCTCCGTTGTGCATTTCATGCTCTATGCCGTAGTCATTCAAAGAGATAAGGGAGGTGTTACAATTGCTTTTTAGTACTGGATGCAGGAACGGCTCGTGAGTACCACAGCAGAATTTTTGGGTCGGACGGGAAGAAATTGCTAATTTTCATGAATTCGATTGCTCTAAATAAGGGAGTTGTGGTAATAGGAAGAAAAACGCTTCCAAAAACCCACCAAACAAAGACAAAGAGGCTTCTATACCGTAATCCAAGGACCATACATGGTTTCCGGCGGGTTATCCGAAAACTGCTTCTCGTGATCAACGTTTAAGTTCTGTGGTGAGGACCACCTCCTTCAACATCTTACCGCAGAATTTTTTTTTAATTGACGATTAACAGCTACTTTGCTGCAAGGAAATTTGGACCGATTTTGTGGTGATCTAAATATTGTTAGATCAGTCAGTCGTCTGCACTTCCGCATTGTGGTTGTGGGATGACTGAATTAATTCTACTCAAAATTTCAATGACTTTGATTTGTTTCTGTGAAGTGCCATAATTTGGAACCAATTTGTTTTCCATGCCGATCGAAATTGATGCAGTTTTGGCATACGTAACCTCAAAGGCAAGTGGTATTAGATGATAAGCCAGGCTATCCAGTTTCTACAGAAGTACCTGCAAGAACTATGAATTTGATTGTTTTATTTCTGATGGTAGAAGATTTTATTGTAATTTAAATATTAGAGGGTCTCTATATTTTCTGCATGGACATATACGGGGATAAGAAAGCTACGATTCATATTGGTACTTCAAATATTGGAAAATTGACTGGCAAGTTAATGGAAGTTTTGAAATATCGGAACATTGACCGGCAAGTTAATGGAGGTTGTAGATACTATAATTTGGAGAAAGATTCATATTCTATGTTTACAATAGATAAAATGGGTTGGAGAAAATCAAATGAGATTGAGAATACATGTTTTAAATTATGGTATTGAGGAAAAAAAGGCTTGAAATGGAGTTGGTATTATTATGAATAAAGATTTAAAGGATAGTGTAGTAGACATACAACGATATGGTGACCAAATTATAATGGTGAAATTAATGTTAGTGGTAGAAGTTTTGAATATAGTTTGTGCTTGTGCACCTCAAGTCGAACTAAAAAATATTATAAAGAAGGTTTTTTAGGAGGAGTTAGATAAGATAATTCAAAGAATTTTACAAAGGAAGATGATTTCCTTGGGAGGAGACTTAAATGGACATATCGGTAAAGAGACATTAGGATATCAAGGAATTCATGAAAACTATGGTCTTGGGGATATAAATAGGGAGGGTAGGGAGATTTTATATTTTTGCTATGACTTTTGATCTCTTTATAGCTAATATAATTTTCAAGAAACGAGATGAACATTTAATTACTTATAAGAGTGGCTTGTCATAAACCCAAATTGATTATTTTGTTTGAAGTAAAAAAGATAGATCGTGTTATAAAGATTGTAAGGTAATTTAAGGAGAAACTTAACTACTCGACATTGACTTTTAGTAATGGATTTACTAGTAAAAAAGTGGATAAAGAAGAATAGAGTGCATAAAGCTATTTAGACTAGATGGTGGAACCTCAAATATGAGAAAAAAGATATATTTAAACAGAAAGTTCTTCAAGGAGATGCTTGGAATTAGGTAAGTACACCTTTTGATACATGGAACAATATGGCTATACATATTAAAGAAGTGATAAAAGATGTGTTAAGCGAATCTAAGGGAGGCATACCGGCACAAATAGAAGCTTCGTGGTGGAGTGAAATGCTAAAAGATAAAATCAAGACAAAGAAGACATTACAAATTTCATTATGCTAAGAAGACTAGTGAAACTTGAAAGGCTTATAAGAAAGCTAAGAAGCGAAAAAGATCATTAGTGAATCAAAAGTTAAAATTCGGGAGGATTTATATAAAGAGCTTAACTAAAAAGAAGGTGAAAGAGATATTTGTAGGATAACTAAGGCTAGAGATAAGAAAACTAAGGATGTTATTTTTGTTAGATGCATCAAAGATGAGGATGAGAAGATTCTAGTGGCGAATGATGATATAAAAAATAGATAACAACTAAGCCTTTTCCCATACTAGATGGGGTTGACATATAAAAAATAGATGAAAAAATTATTTCTATAAGCTTTTTAATGAAAATACCTATGATAGTATTAACTTAAGAGAGTTAGCCAAATCAGAAAAATAAATGAATTTTAATTTCTATTGGCGTATTCAAAAGAATGAAGTCAAATAGGCTGTTAAATATATGAAGGTTGGTAAATGTATAGGACCAAACAATATTCCTATAGAAGTATGGAAAATCCTAGGAGAGATGGGACTCATTTGACTCACAAAACTATTTAATGAAATATGGAGAACCCAAAAGATGCTCGAGGAATGGAGAGCGAGTACTTATATCCATATATAAGAACAAGGGATGCGAATTATTGAGGTATCAAGTTAATGAGTCATACTATGAAATTATGGGAAAAAATTATCGAAGATAGGTTAAGACAAGTATTCAATACAATAGAGAACCAATTTAGATTCATGCCCACCAGATTTACTATTGAAGCGATTCACGTATTGAGACGTATTATGGCATATTTTAGAGAGCAAAAAAGAACCTTCACGTGATATTTATTTATCTAGAAAAAGCTTACGATAGGGTGCCAAGAGATGTTCTTTGAAGAACTTTGAAAAAAGATGTATCTTATTGACATACATAAATCTTATAAGAGACATGTACGATGGTGCAAAAATATGTGTGAGGACTCATGAAGTAATGATAGACTACTTTAAAGTTAATATTGGCTTATAATAGGAATGAATTTTAAGTCCACATTTATTTATATTGATCATTGATGAGTTAACAAAACATATGCGAGATGAAGTATCTTGGTGTATGTTATTTATAGATGACATTGTGTTAGTGAATGAGTCTAAGGAAAAAATTAATAGGAAATTGGAACTATGGAGAGAAACATTAGAAAGTAAAGGCTTCCGACTTAGTATAACAAAGACATAATATATGGAATGTAAGTTTGATCATTTGGGTACTTCAGAGGACATAAAAATTAATATTGGCATGTCAAAATAATGCAAATAATCAAGAAACATGATGTAGTAAGATAGAAGATTAAATATGATTGCAATCGGCAGATCAAGGAGTCGCCACACCCTCTATGTCTTTCTTCTTTTCTTTCACTAAAAGTTATTAAGTTGTTGGTAGAGTTTTCTCCTTTTAAACACCAACATTACACTAATCTAAATTATATAAGTGTCATTGATGAACCTAATTTACAATTACCTTTAAAAACAACTCCTTAAGAAAGTAAAGTAGAAACTATAAACTATAGAAAATAACTATGCACTGCTGCGTGTGGTGAGTATTTTTCACGTGTACTGCTGCAACTTTCTTCACATCTTCTAACACTCCCCCTCAAGTAGGGTTAAATATTGATGTTATACCCTTGTCACATAATTTCAGCAATAGATTTTTATTAAGCACTTTAGTCCGCATATCAACACATTGATCTTCTGACTTCACATGTTCAAGTTTGAATTCCGATGTGCACACAATCTCTGATAAAATGACAATCAATTTCTATGTGTTTGGTCCTCTCATGGAAACACTTAGGGTTAGAGGCGAGTATAGAGGGCTGCCTGATTATCACATACATAAGCTCCATCTTGCCCTCGATTCACACAATTTGAGTTCATTAATTAATTGTTTCAGCCATGTTAGCTCTCACATGTTGCAAGTGCCATATACGAGTACTATTGCACTTCGCACTCGATCTTGCCATGACACTTTGCTTCTTACTTTTCCAAGATATTAGGTTACCACCAAAAGAACACAATAACTTGATGTAGAACGTCTATCGAATGGAGAACACACACTTGTCATGCATCTCTGTGTATCCCACAATCCGAGTATGTCCTTTGTCTTCATACAATAGCGTTCCTTCTCAGAACCCACTTTTGACATATCTAAAATTCCTACGGTAGCCCATCCCAATGTCCTTCCCACATGAGTGGAGTTGAGAAATTGTCTAAGGATGCTCATGGTAAAGGATATAGTCTACGGCTCGGAGTACTTGATCAACAATAATTTGTCGGCCAATCAACTCCGCGATATTTGGCCGGGATCGGATAATGGTTCTCCTCCTTGATCCTGGATTTGAGTTTGGCATTGGGGATCCATTGGTGTATCTATTAGCCTAGAATCCAAACATTCCGGTTCCTTGAGAATGTCTAATGCATACTTTCTCTGTGAGATACAAATCCACTGCATTAGATTGTGCCAGCTTCTATTCCTAAGGAAAGTATTTCAACCTTCCTAAGGTCCCTTGAGTCTGAAAGTTGATGAAATAGGTGTTGTTTTTAACTTCATAATACCTTCTTGATCATCTCCAAAGGATAACAATATCATTCGACATAAACAATCGAATATATGGAAGTCTCCAAAGGAGGAATGATGATAAAAAAGCGAGTGATCGGCCTCACGCTGCGAACCACATACCAAAATCTAATATAACAAGTCTTCGAATCTTCCAAACCAAGCTCGAGGAGGCTGTTTCAAGCCATATAATGATTTGCGTTGAACGAACAGCACCAAGCCGTGACTCCCCCGAAAGCAACAAATCCGGAGGTTGCTCCATGTACCACCTCTTCTTGGAAATCACCATGTAAGAATGCATTCTTAATATCAAGTTGATAAAGTGGGCCAGTGACGGATGGGCACATATGGAAAGGAAAAAGACGAACGGATGCCATTTTTCGCAACCTAGAGAGAAAAGTATCACCATAATCAAGGCCAAAAATTTGAGTGAAACCCTTAGCAACAAGATGAGCTTTCAATCGATCCACAGCTCTCCATCGGGTCCCACCTTAAGCTGTGTAAATCCATCGACATCCCCGCAAGTAGATTTGCCGGATAGACAGTGGAACAAGTTCCCAAGGCCATTGGCATGTAATGCAAACATCTCTTCTAACATTGCACTCGGCGCCAACTGGATGGGAGAGGGCATGGTACCGTTGTTTTTGGTATAATCACGAGGAAGACAAAGAAGAGATAAAGGCATAATGGGAAAGTTAAGACAAAAGCGATGATAACTCAAAAAATTATAAATGGGATGAGGATTGCGAGAAGAACTCAATACCTTTCTGGAGAAGCAATGGGAGCAATTTGGAGAAAACATCACGGAGCAGGGATGCGAAGAGGGTTGACCATTGGTTCTGGTTGTGAAGGCTGGCATGGATTGTATCATACGGACCATTGGCCTCATACGAGGTCGACGATGATAAACTTGGAGATGTTTATACCGTGCGGACAAATGGGGTAGAAGCCGAAAAGGGGAGCCGTGGAGGGCCAGGAGGTGTTCGAATCTAAGTGAAACGGTAAAACCAAATCGGATAAAGGCCCGGGAGAGATAATATCGAGATGTAGAGAAAAAAGGAGTATTTTCAAGAAAAGTAAATATCTCATGAGACGATAAAATCCAAGTAAGTTCGGGGGAAAAACATCGATATCCTTTTTGGAATCTAGTATATCCCAAGAAGACACATTTTGGCTGAATAGAAATGTAGCCACAGCGATTAACTTATCTTTCTCGTGTAAAGATCATGAACAAAACAAGTGCAACGAAAAAATGCGTAGTGGAAGAGAGAAAATAGGCTCGTGAGGAAATAACATCGAACGAGGGATTTGATTTGCAAGGCATTTAAGAAGACATACGATTCAAAGGTAGCACTAGCAAGTAAGGATAAGCTTCTACTCCAAAACCGAAAGGAACATGAGTATGAATAGCAGAGGTCACCGGCGGTTTCTAGTAAGACGTTTATTTGTTTGCGCTCAGCAACTCCATTTTGTTGTGGAGTGTGCACAAGAAGATTGATGGAGAATACCACTGCGTTTGAAGCCATAAAGGTTTTCTGGAAAAGGATCTGCAGAAAATATTCACGAGCATTGTCACTACGCAAAATTTTAATCGTAGTATTGAATCAGTGTATGAATTTTAGTTCAACAAAATGATTTGAATATTGAAAACAACTGAGATCTTTCTTTCATTAAATATAACCAAGTACAACGTGAATAGTCATCAATAAAAGTAACAACCAACGTGATCCACCCAAGGTGTTGACTTTAGATGGATCCTAAACATCAGAATGTATAATCATAAAAAGGAACTAGACTTTTATTCAAAATTAATGGAAATGATAATAATGTGGCTCTTTGCAAGTTCACAAACATCACACTGAAAGCTAGAAATATCAAATTTTATACAAATAAACTAGGAAATAGTTTCTTAAGATAACCAAAGGAGGCATGCCCACAGACGTCGATGCCACAACCAAATCTCGAGATTTCTTCTTTTTCCCTCTTCGAACTATTCATCGGCCAATGCTTGACGTAACTTATTCAACCCCTTTGACTCCAAGTTCCAAGTAATACAACTTTCCTCGCCTAATACTACAACCTACAATCGTCTCATACCTTGTCTGGATGTCCTTTAAACACATAGAACTAAGTGCCAAAAATCACAACACAAAATAAGGCAATAGTGATTTGGGAAATTGATAAAAGATTATAACCAATAGATGGAAACAACCAAAATAGTAATATAAATTCAAATTATCAATAAGCGATAAGGATCCTTCCCTGTAAGTAATAGGGCCGAGGCACCATTGGCAAAGTGGAAACAAACTTTTTGTAAAGATTGAGCCAAGGAGTGAGACTCGTCTTAGAATCAAATGTGATATGATCAAGTAAGACCCTAATCAATTATCTATGCACAATTAGAAACAGGTGACATATTTAAAACCTTTACCATCATTACCCGTAGTCTGCCACCAAAGGCCGAGGTTTGTGTTTGTTTAGCAACATCATCTTCTGTCTTTTGTTTCGACAATTGCAAGTAGTAGAGGTCTTCTCGGGAATTCCTTTTCAAGGGTCACTGGCTATGATCCCACTATTCCTCGATACCCCACAATTTCATTTCAAAACAACGATTTTTGGTATGACCAGTTTAATTGCAATTGACCGTATCGATTTGTACAATTTATGTGCGTATTTGTCGCTAATTCATCTGGTGGTCTTAGGATGGTTAGTCCTTGTCTCGATCTTGCCTGCTTTGAAAAGACCCATTCTAATTGGACCAATTTCGAATCACCATGGCTAAAGCTTCTAGATTTTTCAGGTTCTCCTTTCATCATTGCTTGTCGAATATATTCTCGACGAACCAAGTGCATAACATTCTTCTAATTCAGGAGTAGGATCCTTCCTCAAAATTTCACCACGGATTTATTCAAATTCACCACTATCTAAGCCAGCAAGACAAAATATGCACCCTTTTGTCGCTGAATTGACCACTTTTCGCAAGATTCAACATCTTTCGCACTCTCCATGACCACCTTATCACGATGATCCGGGCTCACTAAAATTTTGATTAATTCTCCATAATATTCACTTACCAATCTGTTTTCTTGATGACATTTTCTTATTTTCTCAAGAATGTCATATTTCTTTGCTATGTTTCTTTGTATGGAATAGGCTTCTTCTACTATTGCCCATATTTCTATAGTTGTTTCCATATAAACAAACATTGTGCTTATTGTTGGAGTCATCAATTGAATCAACCACGAGCTTACAAGAGCATCTTTGTCCATCGTTCATAATCATTACTATCTTCACTAAGACAAATTTGATTTTGATTGATATGGCCTAGTTTTCCTCTAGATTTAAGGACAAGTTTTATAGATCTTGCCCATTTCCTATAATTATGCCCATATAATTAAATATTTGTTATTTGGAAGGACTCGATTGTCTGATCACTTCCCAAACAAAGTATCGATGCTTCTTCTTTCAACCTGTTTGTCCATGATTTCTACACTAATCTTTAAAGAAAATGAAATTTACTTACTTGAATAACTTTGTGATAAACAAAAACACATTTTCTTCTATGTTGCACACGATTATGAGGAATCAACCTTCAAGGCTTAGATACCATGTCAAAACAATGCAAATAATCAAGAAACATGATGTAGTAAGATAGAAGATAATAAGATTGCAGTCGCCACATCAAGGAACAGCCGCACCTTCTCTCTCTCTTTCTTCTTTTCTTCTACTAAAAGTTATTAAGTTGTTGATAGGGTTTCTCTCTTTTAAACACCAGCATTACACTAATGTAAATTACATAAGTGCCATTAATGAACCTAATTTACATCTACCTTTAAAAACAATTACTTAAGAAAGTAAAGCATAAACTATAAACTATAGAAAATAACTATGCACTGCTGTGTGTGGTGAGTACAATGTTATCGTATCATACAATACGATACAGTAACTTGTATCGTATGATACATGTTAGAATTTTTTTCTAATTTTTTTGCAGGTTTCTGCCCTCTCTTCACTTCTCTGTAAGGCAGCCTCCGATATGCTTGTTTGGGATTACAAACTGTGTATGTAACATGCAAATTTGGGTTTATAATTTTATTTATTGAATAAGAATAATTTATGAACAAATAAAAATTGTGATAAAATCATTTCCCTTTCTGTTACAAATTTTTAGGTATATTTCTGCTATCAGTTTCTAATTTCATCAAATCGCAAACAATGAAGAACAATTTGGTTGTCTCGGTTCATTGAGTGGGCATTTCGCAACTTCACTATTTTAGGGTTCACCTTACATGACTTCCATTGAGTTAAACATGATCAATGCGTGTAACTGTGAGGCTTAACTCAATCTGTGAAGTGAGAAATGGAGCTCAAGCATTAGTTAAAAAAGCTAGTCTCAAGTAAGATAAATAGGGGATATCATCAAGTAACAATATCACATCACCGAGGTGTCATAGACTCAATAATCAAAGAAATGGAGCTCATCGTTGTGCTCACATATGAAAATTAGCAAATATGACAACTACATGTACAAAGATAGCAATTTGTTACTTTGTTAATTTTGATATATTAGATGAGTGGATTATTGAAGATAACGAAGAAAATGCACTCCTAACCGAAGAAGACATTGCATGGATTAATTTAAATGGAGTGCAACAACATCATGAAGGAGATGAAGATTTTGCTTAAACTTTGAATCTTCATCAAGGAGAAGATGAAGATTATTTAGTTAATGATCCTGATACAAATTTACAATATGTAAAATGTAAATGTATTTCATTTTTTGCTTCAAAATATGTAAATTTGGATGCAATTATTGAATATTGAATGTTTAATATATACTAAACTTTGCATTATATAAATTCAAAGCAATTACCAGATTTTTCCTAATTTTTCCTGATTTTTCTTCTTCTTATTTTACTATTTTTTCTTGATTTTTTAAATATTTTCTATTTTTTAATATTAAAGTACGATACGCTACGATATGCCCGTATCATGGAGCCTAGCGATACATGATATGATACGCGAAAGACAACACTGGGTGAGTATTCTTCACGTGTACTAACTACTACTGCAACTTTCTTGACATCTTCTAACATGACACGCATTGCATCCCTCATAAGGAGAGTTTTAAATACCTAGGGTCAATTTTTTAAAGTGATGAAAAATTAATGGAGATGTTACGCATAGAATTAATGCCAGTTGGTTAAAATAGAGAGAGGTATCAAGTATTCTATGTGATAAGAAGATACCATTAAAGTTTGAAAGGTAAATATTATAGAGTAGCAATTAGCAATGTTATAGCCGACCCCATCTAGTATGGGAAAAGGCTTAGTTGTAGTAGTAGAATTAGCAATGTTATAAATATTGTATTGTATCATACGTGATATGGGTGTATCGATACCTAAAATGGTACGATTGAGGTACATGTATCACAATAGACATGTATTGCACCCATATCGCAACATATCGTACGATACAATGCGATATAGGTACTATATTATATACATACCGTATCACATGATACTGGGTATTACGATACATGATTATTTTTTATGATTTTTTTAATGATTTCTCAATATTTTAATGTATCGTATCGTACGATATGGTACGATTATCGTGTATCGGTGTCCTATACAATACATGAACCAATACACTAATTACAACATTGGCAATTAGACTTGCTATGTTTTATGATTCTCAGTGTTTGGGTAGTTAATTATCATGTATAAAAGATGTCCATAGCATAAAGGAAGATGTTGAGATGACTGAGTGGTCACATAAGAAAAGACCGTATACATAATGAGGTTATTACAAAGAAATTGGGAGTAATACCAATATAAGATAAAATTTGGAAAAATTAACATGTAGAAAGACGATCAAAGGGCGATCCCGTAAGAAGATATTAAAAACTAGATTGTGAAAATGTTAAAAGAGGAAGATAAAAATAAATAATAAAGAATGATCTAGTTTATATTGAGTTAACCGCTATCATGACACATGATAGGGCTATGTGGAAACAAAGAATCCATGTAGCCGACTCCGTCTAGTATGGGAAAAGACTTAGTTGTTGTTGTTTTTAAATATTGGAGGGACTTATTGGTCCGTTATTTACTTACCATCTTTAGTTGGAAGAGATTGAGGCATCTCGGACGATAATTTTGAACATTGATTTGAATTCTGTTTTCTCTTTACAAGTCAACACCACATCCTCTTTTCAGATGATTTGTCCTTTAGTTTTGTTTTCAAAAAATGTTTCGATTCCTTACTTTGTAATAGAAGTATATGACGCATCAATTTTTCTGCTGTTTGTTTCTTAAAATTCAGGCTGGATGAGAAGTAGGCCTACACTCTTAGCAGCTAAGCTCAAATTGTACCTAGTGATGTAAATGTGACGGCTTTCAGTTAGATATACAATTCACATCTTGATTAGTCTGGTTTGGTAGTTAGAGGGTTGCACATACAAGGACTTTCATGTTTAGTATGGGAGGTCGCTCTGGTCCAACAATTACAGTGCCCTTGCTAAAGTAAGTAAAATGCTGAAAAAAACATAAATTGCCAAGTAAAATAAGTGGTCTTAAAGATGGAAAGGTCTCCTTACATATGGGTCATGCAGACTTATGTTCATTTGTATTGTTAAGTTTTGCACATTGTGGCAGTGAGGATGGAGAGATAAGATGATGCGTGTAATCCTAGAGGAGCAACCGACCATGAGCTTAGGCCAGATATGGAGAAGACGTCTCCCTACAAACAGCTAGATAAATGTCCAAAATTGATTGTTTTCCATTAAATAATAAGTGGGTGAGGAGAGGGACAAGTTTCTAACTCTGTTGATGTTGTTGCATGAGAATCAGAACATTTTTCACATGCAACTTTGATTTCAGAATAGATTGATGCATCATTTTGAACATACGGAGAGGTGGCCACATCAAGCTTTGGTGAGAAGGCAAAAGGAAATGGATGTTGAACACTTTAAAAGAGGGAGGAAAAGTGAAAACCTTTAAAGAATTGTTAAAAAACGCTAAAACAAGATGGTACTTTTTTAGTTATGGTAATTTGGCTCATATGAGACATGATCAAACTCAATGGTGACTAAGAATCCACGTAGCTGACTCCACAGTGTGGGAAAAGGTTTTGTTTTGGTTGATCCTCATATGAATCTTAGGAAGTACATATTGGATTCACGGTGGTCTCACTGGCCTGCTTCCTAAATAAGGAGGTAAGATGCAAGAACTTTACTTTTTCACATGCTTTAGTTTCCATTGTGGAAGGTTTGGAATGATCCTCAATAGTTCACTTCCTTTTTGTAGTCAAGTGGCGAACTAGAGCTCTACATGATATAGCAATATCTTCTGAGAACAAGAACAAATCACCTGAAGGTTATATGAGGGGACTGTGTTTTTTTACAAACACATACATATAGCGTTGTGCATTTAACCAAGTTCCTCATAAATTCCAAGTCAGATGCAAAAAGTACTTCCTCTCAGTTCAGTAGATCATGTTTCTTCCAGCACCTCAGAATAGCTGATCTTCTTACCTGATTTCCCTACATGTTATACAACTCTGTTTGCCAACCCCATCTAGTATGGGAAAAGGCTTAGTTGTTGTTGTTGTAGTTGTTATACAACTCTGTTAAGTGTTGTACATAGTCCTGATAAGTTTATTTGAGACCAAAATTTAAGAAAAAGTGTTGTTCTTTCGGTTTGCACACTTTTGAGCCTGTGACCTGGACTAGCTGAGACTTTGTTAGTCAGGAACGTCCTTTACTAGTTCAGTCTGATACCCTGACTTGTTAACCGGTACCCTGATTGCTGAGGTTAGTTTGATTTGGGATGAACCATTACCTGATGGTCTCCATATCACATCCTCAAGGATGAAATTTTGATGATCTTTTTTGGCGAGGGCTTTATCTATACAGTGAAATCACAAGTATTTCACGATAGACTGTTGCCTTTTGGTGTAGAAGCCAGGAGCTGCCTTAAGGTAC
The DNA here is from genome assembly GCA_036023115.1 of Brasenia schreberi. Taxonomy (NCBI): domain Eukaryota; kingdom Viridiplantae; phylum Streptophyta; class Magnoliopsida; order Nymphaeales; family Cabombaceae; genus Brasenia; species Brasenia schreberi. The sequence continues at coordinate 1,670,101 of JAYKKT010000053.1, forward strand.
CTGCTGCTTGGGCATCACTTTAAGTAATATGCACATGGCATTTCAAAATCAGCTCATTGAGCTTTTGCAGTGAAATCCTAAGCGTACATGCTAAGTTCTTGAGGCTGAAGAATTGATAACTAACTGAAGATATAAGATGCAGAATTCAGAGACCATACTACATGGTACTTGACCTTCTGGAAATGAGTTACATTCTCTGTGCAGATGATCTCAAGACATGCAACGAGCAGTCTTTCCTTTCCCTCTTTCTTTACTGTAAATCTGCTGGTCTTCATGGCTGACACTCCTATCTTGATATATTGACCTTTTATGTACTTGTTTCATTTTCAGTTGACTTATTATTTGACAATGAAAAATGTAAAATAAATGGAAAGAATGAATTTTAGGTATAAGATGTAGTACTAACGTTTTTTTGGAGGACGTTTGTGCTAAATACTAAATTAGATTGACTATGAGCTCATAGTTTTGAGTTGCTACTTAGTAACTTTTCTGCACACTCTTTTTCAGGCTTCAATTGCTTAAAATCTCATTCTCTGTCTGTCTGTCTGTCTGTCTGTCTGTCTGTCTCTCTCTCTCTCTCTCTCTATATATATATATATATATATATATATATATATATATATATATATATATATATATATATATATATATATATATATATACACACATATATGTATTTATGTATACACACAGTTCTTTTTGCAGATGATGCTATAGTAGAAAGGTTGGATAATTTCGGCTCTTAGGCTCACCAAGGAACTGTGCTCTTTTCTTTGTCACATTGGCTCAGGTCTTTGTTTCTTCTTTTGACCATCTATGCTGGTCCCCTCCCATCATTCGAATAGCCCATGTGCTTATGTTATCAATAGCGGTTAACGGTTAATGGACCCTAATATAATGGTAGCAGAGATATAGCGGATTTAGCGGTACACTTTCATTTATGATTAAAAAATTATATATATAATTAATTCTCTAGTTTGTAAGAAATATCAAGAAACACATAAATATGAATCAAACTAAATAAATAAATTCTAAGAAGACAAATAATAAATTTCATATGGCATATGCATATAATTTGAAATATATATTATACTTATCTCTTCAAGTATGCTAACTATGGTTCAATCTAATTTGATCGAAACATATTATGCTTACCTGTAAAAAGAATAGAATAATATTAGGGTAGAGAAATAAATGCTCTTAAAATATGAAAAGATCTTTAAGATCCATAAGAAAATATAACACTCACCAAAAAATCATAGGTTTAAGAATCAAAATAACATCTATCTGAAGTAACAACTTTAACATGCATAAAATATAACAACTAACCGCTTAACAAATAACAAGTTCAAAACATAACATCTATCAAATGTGATTACAAATCAAATTGACAAAATTTACAAGATTATGAAAGATAACAAAATTTTGAAAGGCATCGGATTTGGCTTTTAAAAGATATACCCATGTATACCTAATAAAATAATCTATAAAAATGACATAATAGGAAATACCTCCTTTAGACAAAACGGGTACCGGACCCCATACATCCGAATGAACTATTTCGAAGGGTCTTGTGGTAACATGTGTTTTGTTTGGAAATGAAAGATGTTGCATTTTACCAAGAACACGATCTTTGCAAGAAAAATATTCCTTAGATTTTATTCCAAGAGGGCATTGATACAATTTTTGAGCATTGAAATGTCCTAGTATCTTGTGCCATAAAAGAGCATCATTTGTCAAAACATTAACATATCCTATACTATGCAAATAGTCCATAATGTAAAGTCCGCCCTCTCTATGGCCACGACCAATCACCTTCTTCGAGAGGTGATCCTGTACAATACATACCTTGGATGAAAATGTTACAACATAATTTTTATCCGAAATTTGAGATAAAGAGCGTAAGTTTAAATTTAGTTTTGGAACAACACTAATTTTGGAGATTTCAAAAATTTCATTTTGTAAATCATCAATTTTATCTACATCTAATTTTGTTCCATCTGTGGTAGAAACACACGATAAAGATTTTTTAATACATGAGTTTAAAATTCTTTTGTTAGAAGTCATATAAAATGAAGCACCCGAATCAAGAATCCAAGAGGTCATACCTTGAATTTCATTTGTTGAAGAAGAGCAAACCGCATCAACTGTTGCTTTCTCTTTCATTTGAGCTTCAAGTTACTTCACTTTTTTTTAAGTGCAGGGATGGAAGATTAAACATGTTCTTCCACTAAGGCCACTTTTTTTTTCAATTTAGGGCAATTTGGTCTTATGTGCTCGGCTTCTCTACAATGATGGCAAATGACCTCCTTTCTTGCTTCGCTTGATCCTTTATTTTTGAAATGGGGAGGACGATAACCCTTCACATTTGCTCCGGGTTTAGATGCGGCAAGTGCGGTATCTTTTTGAAGCCTAGTTTTATTCATTCTTGTTTCTGCCATTTGAAGATCGGTAAGAACCTCTTTTTTGGTAGGAAATGACTTACAATAAATAAGAGATTACTATACTCCTTCAAATTCTTCTTGGATACTTCATAGAAATTGATATACAAAATCTTCATTGTCTTCACATTGTCTCCCATCAAGACATTGTGTACATTTCTTTCTATAACCATATAGTTGGTTTCAAATATTAGAATATTTGCCAAAGAAATCGTTTACCCCTTTATCTCATTTTCTAAGAGAGACCAATTTGTCTCTTAATGCCATTAAATGAGCAACATCACTTTGAACATGAGATTTTTTAAAGTATTCTCATGCTTCTCTTGCATTAGTGAAGTCGGCCAAAGTATCCCTAGTGTGCTTATTTACATTATTCATTAGTACCCATAGCCCATAGGACCGTTAGATGACCTCTTTCATATTCTTTTTTTTGCTCAAGTGTAGCACTAATGGAGGGTTCTACCTTCGAACCACTTACATAGCCTATAATTTTTTGAAATATTGATAGTTTTCCATAGTTTGGGCCCATGTTTTGTAGTTTGAAGGTGTTAAACGAAAATTAAATCCTTCATTTTCATCTATATTTAAAGGAGAAAAGTAATTGTAAAGAGGTAAACTTACAACAAAATCAAGAGCACTATCGACACACTTCTCGAGGCGACAATCGGCATTTGCACGATCGAAAATGGCTTTAATACCATGTAATGAAGATGATGCTTCAATGTGGCAGCGAAAGGTTGGTGAATATCACCTCAAAGTATCACTCACAAAAGCCTTAGAAAAGAAGGCTATAATAAAAGCGTATGCAACAAAGGCACAATAAAAAAAAGGAATATTATTTAGCTACAAAAGGCTTAAGTTCTAGAATGGAGTTTACATTATATTTATAGAGAAGAGAAGAGGGAGTGAGAGAAAAGAGTACAAGAGGAAAAAGAGTGAAGGGGGGTTGGTCACAACCAGCCCCAACGGCTACACAACTAGCCGTTGGAGGCCTGGGCCCCCAACGGCTAGTGGCCCTGACAGCCCAATGGGCCAGGGCTTACCAGGGCCGGGCCCAAGTGACCCTTTTTCTAACAGCACTTAACTCACAATAAGCTAAATCATTCTTTATTGTTTCTTTAACACTTTTGTGGTCGTCCTCTATCTCTTTTAATACTTTCCAAATTTAGTTTTTCATACCTTCTTAGAGGTTCTTCTTTTGATCTTCTTTCTATATGTCCAAACCATCTTAAGCGATATTCTCTCATTTTATCCTCTATTGGTGTCACTCCTAATTTGTTTCTTATAACCTCATTATATATAGTTATATACGGCCTTTTCTTGTATGACCACACTTCCATCTCAACATCTTCATTTCTGTCAGAGACATCTTTTGTACATGTTATGATTAACTGCCCCATACTCAGAACCATAAAACATGGCAGGTCTAATTGCTGCTCTATAATATTTACCTTTTAACTTTAATGGTATCTTCTTATCACAAAGAATAGCTGATGCTCATCTCTATTTTAACCAACCAACATTAATTCTATGCGTAACATCTCCATCAATTCTTCCATCACTATGAAAAATTGACCTCCACTAACACAATGTCATATGCAAATAACATACACCAAGGTACTTCATCTTGAATATGTTTTGTTAACTCATCAATCACCATTATAAATATGGACTTAAAGTTGATCATTGATGTAACTCAATATTAACTTCAAAGAAGTCTGTCATTCCTTTATGAGTCCTCACACATGTTTTTGCACCATCGTACATGTCTCTTATAAGGCTAATGTATGTCAATGGGATACCTCTTTTTTCTAAGGTTCTCCAAAGAACCTCCCTCGGTATCCTATCATAGGCTTTTTCTAGATCAATAAATATCATGCGAAGGTCTTTCTTTTTTGCTCTAAAAGGTTCCATAAGAAGTCTTAACAGGTGAATCGCTTCAACAGTAGATCAAAATGATCCAAACTGATTAGATCAAATTGGTTTTCTTCCCTATTTAACTTTTTAATTGCCTTTAAGAAAGAAAGAAAAGTAATTAGTAAATAACATTAACAATTGAAGTTAAATAAAATATTGAACAGAATCTTTAAGTAGTAACTAGTACAAGATTACCTCTGTCGGATCCACATATGTTATAACGGATGAAAATTAAGTTATTGAGCCGTTTATGCTCTATCCTCTTACACTTTTTTGCGTGGATGTGTTTAAAGACACTCTAATTCATTTGACAACTTATTCCACTACACGTTTGGCTCAGAACTCTTACTGCTAAATCTCTAAAGTTTGAGCAGTCACATCCAAACTTATTCTACCAAACATATGATAGAAAAAGACAAACATGAGGGACTTAATGCATAATAAATATAAGATTTAACAAACTTAAATATGAAGATAAACAATTTACCTTAGCGCATATTAGTGTATAGTATCCACCTCGGTTTGCTAAAGGCAAGCTCATCAAGTGAAGAGCATTATCGTATATCTCTATCTCTCGATGTATAGTATCCACCTACTTTCATCAGGGATTAATCTGTCTATACAATCATTGATACCTCGGTTTACCTCACTGTTCCTTTTAAAACTTGTTGAGTACCTGAATGCTGGGTTTAGATAATAAGTTGTTGTATGAATAGGCTGATACAATTGTTTGTTTCATATGTTATCTATAATGTTCTACACGAACACATAATCCCTCTTTCTTCCATTGAAATTACTTCTAATAACTTCTTTTGCCCTATCCATGGCTTCTTAAAGGTAACCCATAGATGGTTTCTTCTCGCTATCAACCAATCTCAAAACATGTACTAAATGACATGTAATCCTCAACAGTCTAACACATGCATTTCAAAGTGTACTCTTAAAGACTATCTCTGAAATCTCATTTAACTTTCTGTTTCTTCTATTTTGAGGTAACTCTGCAAATTGTTGCTACTCATCTGAGGAGAACATTCTCTTCAAGGCTTGCTTTTGTTTCACAGTGCTCTGTACAGATAAGAAATTAGTTGCAAACCGAGTTGCAGCTATCTGTATATCTCCTCATCATACATAATACAAACGTATGACTGTAGATAAATTTGGTGATATCTTGGCAATACTCAGTTGTTGCCTTTATCTCATCAATCTCACCAATGTTCTTAAGGATGAGATTTAAACAATGGGCTGTACATGGTGTCCAATAGAAAGTTTCATAAGTATATGCTAACTCCTTCAAAGATGATTTATAGTTAGCTATATTATCTCCAATGAATTGGACTAAATTCTCTTGCCCAACCTCGGATATCACCTTACTAAACTCTTGCCTTAGGACCTCTACAGTATGCTGCTCCTCTAACATGTCTAGAGATCTCAAAAACATAAGTCCTTTAGGATAATAAATAACCCTTACAACCATCTACCTACTGTAAGGTCTGCCTGCTCATGTAATTACTTTGAAGCTATAGTAGCACGAATTACAGGTTGAGCATCATGTGTAGTGCTAGAAGGGAAAAATGACTATATACTAGAGGAAGTTCTTCATCTACTCCTTCCTCTTCTATCACTTCCACTTACAATATCTTCAACAACCCTTTTTCCCCTGGTTGGTGGTCAAAAACTACTACTACCAACCTCTGTCCTACCATCAGAATGAATACTATCATCTAATCCAACATCATCATCATCCTCTTTCTTAAACATCTTTAAATCATCCTTCTATTACCTCCTCTCATATATGCTCTCAGTCATCTCTAGACATTGTCATTTAATGACTTTTGGCAATTTCCTAATTCTGTTTGTGTAAGGAGTAACTTCTTCTCTAGTCCATGCTAGGTGATGTTGTAATCATAAAATTTCACCACTAACCACTTTCTCACAAAATAAACATTTTATCTTCAATTTGTTTTTCTTAACTGTTGTACCCCATTGCCATTCCGGATCATCGGACCGAGATTGGGAGTCCCTAATACCCCTTCCTATCATCTCAATTTAACACATCAATCCAATAAAAAACCTAAAAATAAAAGCAATTCATAAATCCTCAATCTTCACATAACACTCAAATAGAGTGTCTCCCACTTCACGAATTCAATAAAACTCATATCCACGCACTTCATAAGTTCATATTTTGTCATTCAAAAAAAGAAAATACAAATAACACCAAAAAACAACAAATAAAAAAACTCAAAAAACTCAAAAAGTATACCTACAACCCGATTTGGGAGCCTTGTACAGACACCGTAGAATGCTTTTTTTTGGAGCCTTTAACACCAAAGAGGGGGGGAGTCACCGGAGACACTTGGGAGCGTTAACATAAGCGAGAAACCAGCAAAAATGCGAGTTTTAGTTTTGACTAGGTTAGGGACCCTTTATAAGGTTCCCTGGCCGTATCATCCGATACGACCCGATATTTAAAAGAAAGCGATACGTATCGTATTGTGAAGCTCCACGATATGGATAACACTGAATGCAACAATTCAAAAATCATTCTCATTGATAACCAAGTCATCAACAACAGAAGTATTATCCTCAAAATTGGCCAAACTTGCTTCAAATTATACCAATAACTAAAACTTTATTCTTATCTCCACCTTAAAGTTCCCATCTCTCCCTCCCTCTCTCTCTCTCTGTCCCTCTTAGGAATATTATGCCACTATTCCTGCCTATTTTAAAACTGTGAAGCTGCCGAGATGTTCTTTCTCAGGGTACTTTTACAAGTTCTTCCTGTTTAGTTACATTACTTCTGCTGAAGGGACCCCAAAGCAAAGTATCTAATGTGTTAATAGCAAGCAGTGAAACCTGAACAGAACTTTTGACAGAATCACTATGTGAGAGTAACATATTTTACTCTTGTATTGTAACATCTTCAATCATGATACTGCACTATGTTTATGATCTTGCATTGTATTTCTTTTGCAAAAGTTTGTAATCTTGCATTGTATTTCTTTTGCAAAAGTTTGTAGCAGTTTCTAGTGATGCATTTTTGGTTCAGTCCACCATGTTACTTGATCATGGATTGACATGAAAATAAATTCTTCGGCCTTCTGTTTATGAACGACTCAGCAATAATCACTAAACGAACGCATGCTTGTCCTTGTTATGGATAAGAAATCTAAAAAGCGTTCTTTCTATTGAGATAGGATGGTTGACCTAATTCTGATGTTAAATCAATGCGCACAGAAATTCTCTCCAAACAATGTGTTCCTAATAAGTGCATGATTTTGATCACGGCTTTGCTGATAATCAAACTCTAGAGACCTACTACCAATAGAGAATCTTACCTGATGATCTATGGCCATCATTACCCAGTTTTAGTTAATTCCTGAAGCTTTATTAGTGCAACTCTCATGGCTTGGTACTTTGGCTTCCATAATTAGTAATCAGCCGATTCTTGTGTGGTAAGTACATGGTTTTCAAGTATCAAGCATACCAAATACAGAAATAGTAATTGCCATAAAAAGTGTTGCATACGTATCTCTCATCAAAGATTAATATGTATACTTATAATATTGGTTTTAATATTCTGGTAATTCTTCTTTACATAATTTCACTATGAGCTTTATCAAACTTGACTGTCCAGTCATAAAGAAATAAGGAATCTGAATGATCTGCCAAGAACTAGGATCTCTTCCCTGCATCACAAACTTCCGTGCAAACTAACTATTTTCTGTTTCCCTACATGATAGTCGGGAAGAAGTTTATGCAGATATGTCGGCGTTTCATTTGAATTGTGTGCGGCCACTCGGATCCAGTCAATGAATTCCAATGAGGCAAAAGTACTCAACCTCTGCATCAAACTTCTTTATACACAACTTTTTATTAGAATCAGCAACAATATCTGCAGCTTAAGTTTCTCTTAATGCCTGACTAGATGATCAAATTGTTTCAGAAGGAATATACAGACGTTATGTTTGCTGTTGGGAAAATTTGCTGGATTGTGTTACATAATCGATGCTACGAGGAGAATGAGAACTGTGGAACCATGACTACTGAAAATGGTTTCCTAATGAAGGTGGTGATTCCTAAGGTTTTGATTTTCTGTCATTCAAGTGAAACTTAATGAAAGCCTTTCTAGCTTTACCTTTTCATTTTGATTCTACAAGTACTTTGCTGCCTTGTAGATAGAGAAATGGTGAAGTTTCTGTCTTGGTAGTGTTCAAAGGGGATGGCCAAACCAAACCAAAACCAAGTCTGTACTGCACTAAGTGTGGCCTGTTACTGGGAATCTTACTTTTCATTTTAATCTATATTAGATGATCCCTGTATTTAACTCAAAAAAGTGTTAAATGACATCTTACTTAAAATTATGTTCAGTCATAAGAACATGTCAACTAAAATAACCAATAGTTGATGCTCAGTTAATATTGAAACCAAATACTGGTGACAATGGGCTTGGGCTGGAATTTTCTGTGGCTTTCCGTCTATTATGAGGCTTAAACTTTTGCTGCCAAAACTGGTTACTCTTCATGACTTTCCATCCGTAACATCTTAGTGTTGCTATCTAAGGACCATTAAAAAAGAACTAGGTATGAGGCATTCTGGGTTGGATTTTGTGTGATTTCCATCTCAAAAGCTTAATATTACTACCAAACATTAGGTAACTTGGATTGATTTTCATGTGTATATCACAAAAGGTCCCCATCTTATGAGATCTAGCTAAAATTGACTTAACTTTGAACCTGCTTTCATCTCATGCACATCCATTGATGACACCAGACAAGGTGCAATATAATTTGACAGGTACTGTTGCAGCTTCATATGACAGTGAACCTAAACTTGGGCTGAATTGCTTTGGACGTTCATTAATGGCAGTTTGCCACTGCTCATACTTATTTTGCCAGTTCTGAAAAAGTTGAAGATTCTTTCAATGGTGATCGTTCTGTAGCTACATGACAATCATGCATGGACTTCTGATTGCAATGCCACACAACCGGGTGCACTGTTGAACCCGCCCCACTCGTACAGGGGTCACGATGTGGAGATGACCATGTTCATTCATGGAGGAGTCTGCAATGATAGCAAAGTTTCAAGAACAAAATAACACACAAATCTTGTAACTTTCCTTGTCCAATTGGACAAATACTATATCAAACCATTGTCTGAATGGGAAAAGAATGCCAGGCGACAGCCAGACTTAATGTGGTGCCCATGATAGAGGAGAAGAATCCAAACACTCCTTATGTCACACAGACACTTCTATCAGGGCGAGACATCCATGTTGGACACCACAGTACCTGTATTTCTTCTGTTTCAACTCACACTATCGCTGTCAACTGTTTTTAGTGCCATGCCGCTGTTACTCAATTCATTTGACTGGTAATTACTTTATTAGTAAATTAACTTATAAAAACACATCTTATAAAGTTTTAAAAAATATTATCAGTTATTTATCATAATACATAAAAATTATACTTGTATATACTTGTGTTCTTGCACTCGTAATTCTTGAAAATTGTTTGTCTTCTGCACCTGCACCACATCCCTGTAGCTTAGCATTCTATGGGTGTGCTTCAAAAGCAAAGAAAGTGGAGAAAGAGAGGGACTTATCAAGAAGCTCCATTTACAGAGTATGATCATAAAGTAAAGGAAAGAGGGACATATATACCCTGAGCATCATTTTCAGAGTCAGCATTTGTCATCATGACCTTATGGTTAAAAAGGACATGACATGCTTGAAAAACTGGTTTTTGGCTTTTACTTTGGTTGAGGATGGAAGCACCGGTATACTGAAAAGGGGCATGTGCCTTCTTGTCATTTAAAGATCTCTTCTTTTGTTGGGATCAAGAGAATGGGGATTTTGGGCACTTGATGGGTTCTGTTGAAACCCATAAAATCCAAATTTATTGATCAATATATTTACTAGAAGATATGAGTTTGGCAATGCAGAGTTGAAGGTTTACATAGAACAAAAGCCCGGACACCCAGGGCTTTAGCTCACTGGTAGGGCTCTTTGACATCCACTCACAGGTGGTGAATGTGATTTGTGGGAGGATGCATGTGTGTGTGTGTTAGGCTAGATACGGCTGGTTTGGAAGTGGCCTGGCAATTCTAAATGGAACCGGAACTGGAACACTGGACCACTTGGTTCGTTCCCATTTCACTTTCCATGAAATCGGAATCCAATCAGAAATAAAATCAATGATTCCTAACTGCTGGTATACATTTTTAATTTTTATTTTCAATTAATGATTTTTCCAATTCCGGGCAGTTTAGGACTCAAACCAGAACCGATCGGTCCTGGTTCGGTTTTGATTCTTGGTTCCAAGAAGTATGGAACTGGCCATGTCTATGTTAGGCTTCAACCTCCCAATGTAACAAAAAAAAAGAAGCCCACTGATGGATAGCTATGTTTTGGGACAAACCATTCATTGTACCCCATTAGATTCAGCCTAGTCCGTGATGAACTATATTTCTCTAGTTGATTTCCAAATTTCAGGTGGAGCCCCAATCACCCTGTTCAATGAAGATCCACCATAGCACAAGCCTGAGGTTCACTAAGATGTACGCGAGGACCTTTTCTTTTTCTCGAGAAGTTCTTTGAATAACCAATCAATTTCCAAATCTGTAAGCCTAGGTGACTTGTACAAACTTTGAACTAGACAGCAGGTTCTGGGCAAGGAGGCACTCGTAGAAAAATGTTCTTTGGTGAGGGTTCTTGTCAACCAGACACCATTATGGTTCATGTTAACCACAGTGGCCTTGAATCTTTCTAGCCTTTTCCACTCACTGTTCCCACTGTAGATTTCCCCACGGTATTGTCTTGAATAAAATGAAAAAAGAAAAACTAGAACTAATCAAGATGTCTCTTCTAGTGAGGCTTGAAATGAGACAAGAACCAACTGTTTGAACCACCTGAACCAGTTCCTGTTCCATGGGAGGAGGAGCCATAACCAAAACCGGGGGGAAGGGGGCAGGGTTACCGTTCTGTGTCCGGTGGTTAGGCGGGTTTCAGACCCGGTTCACTTTTAATTCAAACTGCCTTGCGGATCTCAAACTGGTCACGTATACACACACCAGAGGCCTTAATACAAGGCACGGTATGTGGGCACACTAGTTTGGGTCCTGAGACCAGGCTTTTATCACCTCTAAGAAGCATCGCCATGCTTTTGTTGGCCACATACCCGGGGTATTGAAATCGGGACCTTAAACCTTAAAGATTCTTTTGTGTCAATCTCTAACCAGGGGAAGTATCGCCTTGTGCTAGAACGTTTTCTTTTTGATAGCGGGTATGAGTGAAATAATTTTCACCTTTTCTTTTCGTTCTTTTCTCTTTTCCCCTCCAGGTTTTACCGATGCAGTCCTTGATCTTTTGCATATGTACTCATGATTATAAGGTCCGGGTTCTCACATGCTCCACTTGCTTTCTTGCTCCCCCACCGATAAAAACAATGATTCATCATTAAAGGAAACGCAATAAGAGTGCTTATTGACCTTGGTTATAGCATTTAATTTGGCCAAGGTATAGGTGAAATCAAGAAAGTTATCTAATTCATCAATATGGAACTAAAAACACCTCAAAATTATGAACAATCGAAGGCCAAGTCGATATGCACGTAGACTGATCTAGCTTCACATGCTCAATTTACCTTTAACAGAACAGTCGACCATGTTCCTTGTGTGTGTGAGAGAGACAGAGACAGAGAGAGTCGTTGAATTAATCCTATCAACTTTCTCGAGTATTTCTATGCTAAAACAGGTGCAATTCGTTTTCTTTTTGTTTGTTGCGGGGTGGATGCTTTATACAGACCTATCTTTTACCAACAATCCCATGTCAGTGTTCACCTTCTGTGGATTTTCTGTTATGGACCAACGTTTTTCCTCGCAATCTGTAGAACAGGACCCTTAGATTAATTGGTCTAAGGTAAGGAAGGTAGAGTCCTGTTTTGACATCTGGGATTATTGTGGGGTTTTGTGTAGGAAAATTCAGAGAAAATTCATTGGATTTTTCTCAGTATATATTACTCTCTCTCCATAGACAAGGGCAGACACAGTATAAAGGTGCCAGGTCTCCAATAAAAAAGATTGATGTCGTCACGCACAAAGCCAGAGCAAAGTAAAAGCCAAATTCCCAATTTCACATGGTTAAAGGCTGTGGCTGAGAAGGAAAAGCAGATATTCCACCACAACCAATAAAGGACTTGGAAGTCCATAGATGAATGATATCATCTTTCACACAAACAGCCTTTTTGGATTTAATCCTCTTCAATCCTTTTCACAAGAGACGAAGTAATTGTTGCGCAACTGCAGTCCCATACCCATTTCGATTGGCAGCCTTCTCTAAAAGATACTCAGCTGAGCTCAAAATAAAACAAAAACCACGCCCGACACCTTAAACCCCACCACCACCCACCATAGATCCAACTTCAAAATTGTAATCCCTCAAAAAAAAAAACTATTTGTAATTATGAGATGTTAATGGAATCCAAGAAGACCCCTTGTTGATATGATTAATTTTCTAAAGATTAAACCCTACTTTTTCTTTACTACACATCATCTTTACGCATGGTAGATTTGGGTTGATCCCTAGGAACTTACAGTACATAAGTGCATGAGAAAAGGGTGATTCTCAATTCTCCTGGTCTCTAACTTCGTTTAAAATAATGGATCTTTATATTTTGTGTCTGCAAAGAAGAAAACCGAAAGCATCTAAAGTTGTCCATGGGGCCATAGCTCACCCGGCATAGGGGTTTGGCCCATCAGGAGCCCCAGATATGGTTGTGCCTCAAGTTGGCCTAAAGCCAGCATTCTATCTTCAAAAAGGAGGAAGAAACATTTGCACCAGCGAAGGCCCTGAGGGATGACGGTAGTACAAAAGTTATTATATATATGTACATACATATATATATATACATACATACATACATACATACATACACATATATATATAGGTGTGTATGTAACATACATACACACCCACCCATAAGCACTATTGCTCTCGGATACGTTCACACGGTGCATAGAACATAGGGAAGAATTGTATGATGTAGATCAAGGTTTTATGCAGCTGGAATCATGACCAAGTTTAACAATCACAGTTCAGTTTACCCATGTATATATAAACCAAAGGAAAGAATCCCTTTGAGAATTCTGTGACATGGACACTTCTATAAGGTGTCACATGTGTACACAACACCCGCATTTCTCTCGCATCCAAAGTAATTATATTACATATTAACTGAAAATCATAGTTTAATGCCATGTGCATTTCAGAGGCTATTGACTGATTAATACTTTAGTACTTAATAATAACTTTAGAAACATAGTTTTTCTTCTAGTTACATGGTGTGTGTATAGTATGTATATATATATATAGAGAGAGATTGATTTAGGGAATTCACAAAAATTGAGAATCACAAAGAGCTCATCACAACCGTTTGATCTTTGAGATGAATGATTGAGATAATAAAACATAAAATATTTAATACATATAGTATATTAAATATCAAATATGAAACTATGACAGTACTTTTAATTCAAGTCTTCACTTTGATCATGCTGATCAAATGATGATGGAGACTATGAGCTCCTTATGGTTCTCTATCACCACTCTACTCACATCCTTGTTTCACATCCGCATCCTTGTGACTTAGGAGCACATCATTTTCTAAGTTTCAAAATCAGGAGCATTTTGGAGTAAGCGAAAAACGTTGGGCACCATGTGCAGGTTGGCCACATCTTGCTTGACCTACTAAAAGACCTCAGCAAATTCAGTGGCTGCTTGTAAGTTTACACTTATTTCATTAAATCCTTAACAAATATTGATTAAAGGGCCTGACTAATACTAATTAAAACATTTAAAACTAGTTATGGCAATTATGGCTCATCACTTGACATCAATAAGGGCACGAGATAGACTTGTAGTTATCCCTTTCAAAAGTCGTTGACATCATGTTATCTCTTTTCTCTCCTTGAGGATCATAAAAGAAGTGTCAGCAATTATGATAAATGGGTGAAGGGCATAATGCTAATGCACCAAAAGTTTTGGTCTTCCTTTTTCTTTGTTTGCTTTTCTCAGCACCCTTCCTCTCTTTTTAGATGAGCCATAGACCATGTGCCTCCCATCACCCTCATCCATGGTGATGGTGTGGTGGATCATTTGCTATGAAAGACAAAGAATATAAAACAAAAAGTGATAAAAATGAAAAGCATCTAGAGCGCTAGTCTGTCGCACTAAAGATAAGAAAGCTATTACAAGAAAGCTCACCCATCGATATGAGAGAAACATCAAGATGCTTCTGGTGTCTGAATCAAAACATACACAAATACGTACATGCATACATATATATATATATATATATATATATATATATATATATATATATATATATATATATATATATATATATAACAAAACCAACCATTATCTCATGCTAAGTATGGTCAATTATGTGTATACTTAGTCGCCATGTACTCTGGTAACATTTAACTCCAACATGGCAAGACCATGTTCAATGGTAGATCCAAAAATCTGTATGGGATGGACGAACAAGCCATAAGGCTGTTTAAGATGGGGCAAACTATACATTGTGGTCATAGATTCAACCTGATTTTCATTCATTTTCCGAATTTCGGGTGGGGCGGCCGGCCCACCTTAGCTGAATGTAGATCCACGACTGATCATGTGGCATCTTTCCTTCCAGAACTTTTGAGGCTTAACTCTACTTCTGTATTTTTAACATCTAATTTCTCATTCCTTCTTACAAGAGATTACATGGATCAATAATGACTTAAACGAGGTTTTCTTGTTTCCTTTTAACTCAATAGTAACTTTTTCTCAGAAGAACCTCATTGCTTATTTAGTTTCCCCTTGTTTAACTTCATTTCTTCTACCTACATGTAACTCATCAACACTTGATACCATATACCATTGTTTGATGGTTTAATCGAGTCAATACACAAAAATTTTGTTCCGCAACACTCCTTTGATAAATGTTGAACACAATGGTCTGTAATTGAATTGACAGATATATGTTGAATTGGCATGACGCAAGAAAAAGTGTGGTCAGTGATTGTCTAGGCTTCAGTATAAACCATGAATCGGCATCACCGGGATGATTTATACCTTGAATTGGCACCACCAGGATGACAACCATGGAGGTTTAGGATTACATCATGAGCGTCACTGCGACACCACTTTGTTGTAGTGGGTGCGCACAGATGCACGTGTTGCATACATACAGAAAGGGAGAAAATAAAGTCGAATAGATGTCTGAACAACATAATCTAATGCAACTTAGCAAAGCATAAATCCTGCTCATTATCACTGAACATTAAGATCCTTCCTTTCAGATATACAACACCCGCATTTTGATTACTAATATGCATGCTTTTCGTGCTATTAGATTATATGTCTAGGTAGACATCCATGTGATGTAAAACCTAAATTACAGGTGAAAGTTACATTTAATCAACTAAATTATGGGATTCGCATATGAATGCCAGAATCGTTAAACTTTCTTATATCTGCCTCTACCTTTTGGCGTTCCACAGATTAATGCCTTGCTGCTCTGTCAAATTCTTCAGCTTACCCCCTCATTGGACTTAAATTCTATGAAATAACACTAATATCTAGAGATCAAGGTCATTTAATATGCCAAGATGTTTATCTCAGTACCTCGAAAAGGGAGGTCGGCATCCAAAAAAGTTGAAGATTTATGGCTTTGATTGAAAAAAAAGACCATTAGTTTTAGTCGTAAACTGTTTTTTTCTCTAAAATTTTCTTTTGAATCTTAAAAGGCAAGTCAAACATTATATTATTCAGCATGTCGATCTCTACCAGAAACCACCCTTTACTGTAACAGATGAGGGTAAAATTCCATGATTATATGAGATGTTAGAGCAAAAAGGGCAGGAAAAACATCTTGTTTTATACTTTGTCATTTCTTAATGAATATATGAATGTGGGTTCCATCATTCCCACAATAGCATGTATCATGTTAGAGAAAGGAAGCATAAAACCTGTGTATGCTTTCTCTATCAAAACACTTGTTTGAAAATGAGAGCGATTTTGGACGATTACCATGTCCACAACTCATTATATCCTATTCTCATGCCAGTTGATGAAGCTTAGATCATGACCTTTGGAACTTCAACTGTCTAATTCTATATCATATCCAACTGTAGTTCTATTCATATACAAGTTCATATCTTGTGGCAAGATATATGATATATATCATGCATGAAATTTATGCAACCATGCCATCCACTTTCCAAGATGCATAGAACTCCTGTCATTATCATCACTCCTATCAACTCACACAATTTCAGATAAATTTGGGTCGTTTTCATGGATGACTTTGGAGATGGAAGCAGTGGCCAACCTACAACCTTTTTTTTTGAGGTGAAGCAAAGTTCAGTCGGTTGAAATTCAGGTGAGGCGGTTTATATTAATCTTCAAAAGATTAAGTGCACATGTATATATTTTTTCTCGATCTTCATCGGGTTTCGGGTGATGTGGCCGTCTCACCTCGCCTGTAAGCAGGTCCGCCACCGAATGGAAGAAAGGAACCCATGCACTTTGTATCAATTATTTCTGAAAAGAATCCTCTGCATATTGGAAGTGTATTGCATGATACTGCACATGCTGGGATGAACATCTGAACAGATTTTTTTAATCTGAAGCTGAACATAAAAACAAATACCACTTTGTCATTAGAAAAGTATATATGGGTGTTAGGGCAATCTTAGTCAATTAGGAAGGCCGCTTGCACCCTTTTAGAGAAGGATCTCATTTGTCATTTGCAAAATTTAGCAGCCTCTTTTACACATGGGAATATCTTTGTCATTCACAAAGCCTCACCTTTTACCATTGCCGGGAAGGCCCCCTTTTCTCTAAAATATTTTTGTTTGCTAGTCTCACTTGCACTTTCTTTTTGTGCAGAGTGGGGTTTGGGACCTTTAGATTTCGGGTCGCATGTGGTACCAAAATATTTTTTGATTAAATACACGCTTCTCCATAGCATTTGATTAACATAGCATGTGCCTTGTAGCTTGGATAATAATCAACATTAGTCGAATGAGACTATTGGCAAGTCAAATCGACCTGTTCAAGATATGTTTTACTCGAACTCGAGCTCAATCAAGCTTTAATCTCCAAGCTCAAGATATATTCGAGCAACTTGTTTGGCACATTTCTTTTTCGAGCTTGAGTAGAGTCATAAAGAAGCTTGATTAAGCTACGCTCAAGATCAAACTTCATAATCTGGACCTCTATCTTGGATGAACATGAGCAAACCAAGCTCCAATGCTTCTAAGATTTTAAATGAGCTCCCTATGATTGACTAATTAAGCTCGTAAAATGAACTTACTAAGGTTCAGGTCACATATTATTGATTGTTTCTCAACATAGGGATACATAATTTTATGTGCATGTACTGTGAAGCTCAATTAGGCTACCAACCGACTCCATCTGAGTACTGGTGTCCTTGAGCTAACGCACTAGAACATGTCAAATTCCACTCGACCATGGTCTGAGATAGACAAGACCGAGTCAAATTTGAGTTGTTGTCATCGATCTCGAGTGAGCTTGTGAGTTCAACTCATTTTCACCTCTGTGCATGGCCATGTTTTTGGATCTTAGATATCTCCAACTCTTAATCATAGTTCAAGAGAAAAAGCACTCAACTAATGAATGCTTTGCAAATTTAAGCTCTCTCTATATACATATATGCATGTATATACACACACACATATATACATATACATACATATATACATACATATATATACACAAATACACACACACATATATGTATATATAGATATATGCGGTTTGTGCATGACACAGATTCAAAATGAAGCTTGATGTTTTTGCCTGAATGGCTCTATCTGTCGAGATGTTTAGTTTCAGTTGGGCCTACTTGATGAAATTAAGTTAGAAACAAACCATTAGGTCCAAATTGGCGTGATGTATTATGACTGCATATTCAGTGATATTAATAGTCTAAGAGACGCGAACAACGCAGCTTACTGTTAGACCCACTCAATAAAAGACAAACATTGATGGCACCAAGTGGGTTTTCGCACCTCAGTTGTCTAAGCATGTTGTGTTCATGAATCTCCTTACAAAATATTAATGTACCATCACAGAAGTACGTAGAAGAGTGCATCCACTAGAATACATTGAAAATACAGATGATATGCCCATACATATATATGTTCAGTGGCGGATCTGCCTATGTTTTCCTTTAACATGGATCGAATAGTTCCCCGGGACTGTTTGGAGGGGTGAACTGTGTGCTGTGGGTCATGGACTTAACCATGGGCTATACTATTATGTTGATTTTTGAAATTTATGGTGGGACGTCGGCTAAGATTAGATCCTTCACTTCATATGATCTATCTCCTTTATAACTTGTATGAGTAAAGTGATCTGGTTCTCATCACAAAGAAAAGGGGCGAGCGATCTGAGTATGGTTATAGCTTCTCATAAGACCATCATAGGTTCGCAAGGTTGTCAACTCTTAGAAATATATACCCAGGAAACTCTAAAACTTTTGAATACAACAACTAAAACTTTTCCCATAGGGTTGGCTACATAGATTCTTTATTTCTATAGAGCCTCCTTTTAACACTTTTGTGGCCTTCTCTTTTTTTAAACATTTTTACAATTTAGTTTCTCATATATTCTTACTAGAGCTTTCTTTGGTCGTCTTCAACAGAAACACTTTTGAATATGTGTCCTAATCATTTTAAATAATTTTTTCTCATTTTATTGATGTCACTCTCAAATTGTTTCTAATAACTTGATAGTGTATACAGTCTTTCGTTGTGTGACTACTCATCCATCTAAACTTTTAAACAGTTTTAATGTAAATCCTGTATGGCACACAACTACATATGTATCGGACATCTGTATAAGAAGCAAACCAAGCTCATAAGATGAGCCCAACTTGTGTAAACATGAATATAGATCATAAAGAATTAATATAGCATGTCTGTCATCATATTGTGAAACAATTAATATAAGCCGAGCCACAGCTCGTCTCAAATGATTCATGATACATGCTATACACGATCATCGAGATGAGTCGGCTTAGCTCAGGCTGGCCATTACATTGGTCATTTTGCAGTTCATGCCTATGTTCAGAAAGTTAAGTTTGTACGTGCATATGAAGAAAGGTTGCTAGATATGTGAAAGGCATGAGAATAAGGGCTGTGACCCACATCCGTATTGGTCAAAGTAATGAGGTGAGCCATATGTCCGATGCACTAATTGAATGGCATTTGGGGTCTTCACATGCAGATATATATATCTTTTAGAAATATTGCCTTTTTATTTTCCACCTAAAGCTTTATTCCTGGCCATTTTTATGAAAGTTTCCACTGGACTTCTCCTTGGAGATATGGATGTGATCTACTCTGTAATCTTTTTCTTGCTTAGAGGTCATGGGACCCCAACAACACAATAATTGTTGAACTTTGGCAAGGTGAAAGAGAAACAAACTCAAATAATGGATGACAATATCCAACATTATTTTCTCAAGATTTTGGAGGAATTCTTTCCCCTCCCGATAGTGACTGTGTGCATATGTATACATGCAAGTAAGTCTGAAAGGAAATTAGATGAAGCAAGAGGGTGATCACCATTGAATTATCGCATTATCGAGGTCCTTTAACTTACTTGAGACATTTTGTTGAAATCTCTCTCTCTCTCTCTCTCTCTCTCTCTATATATATATATATATATATATATATATATATGTGTGTGTGTGTGTGTGTGTATGTGTATGTGTGTACGTCATGCCTTATCTATCTCTTTATTTTGTTGAATGATTAAAAATGTATTGACAAGAGAGGGAAATGACTGATAACTCAATAAAGATATATAGAAAGGGCTTCTAGGAGAGACACGATTTCCTTTCTCTCATGTATTCTTGAATTTAGTAAAGCTTATTAATGCGAGATTCAACCAATATGATTAACCGTGATAAGAACCATGAGAGTTTTCAGGCAGAAGCATTAATATTACGTTAATAATAATAGTGATGATGATGATAATAGTAATGACTAATAACAGATACAAAAAAATAGTGATCACAATAATTAACAAAAATAATGTAGCTATCAGCATATCCATTCGACTAATAACAATTGATGCATCTCACACCAACAGATTTAGAGACTCTCTGCCAATATTTCAATTATATCATTGCTGTTTTTCCACTGTTGTATTTTATTGTCAATCGCAACATAAACCTCTCGGTTCTATGATTAAGAGAAAGATTCACCACACAATGATACAAACAACAACAATTAAACCTTTTCTCATACTAGACGGGGTCGGCTACATAGATTCTTTGTTTTCACATGACCCTATCACTTAACTCAATATTAATTTAATTAAGATAATTCTTTATTGTTTCTTTCCAACACTTTTGTTGTCGTTTTCTTCCTCTTTCAATATTTTCACAATCTAGTTTTTCATATCTTCTTATGGGAGTATACTTCGGTCATCTTTCTATATGTCCAAACCATCTTAAAGGATCACCCTTGCATGAATGGTCTCAAACCCAGATAAAGTAGGAGGATTACATTAGGCTTATGACAGCCAGCATAAAACTTTATTGGACTTCTCTACCATGGATTCACCACACAAAATCAAAATAATAATAAATGATTTAGCTTAGTTAACTGTTAGCATGACACAAGATCGAACTCTATGAAGACGAAGAATCCATATAGGCTTAGTTGTTTTTTGTTTGTTTCTCTATAGAAGTTGCCGTGTGAACGTGATTATGCAGAATTAGACAGCTTAATTTAATTGATATTTGCTAGGATCGGCTACGGATACAACCCATTGATTGATGGCAGTGTGCATGAGGTCCCGGTCCGGGTACGAGAATAGCTTGTTCATGCGAAAGCCAGAAAGTGAGAATTGAGTTTTCTGATCTCCACATGCAGTGCTATACACAAGAGGACCACACTAGGTGTGACCTGTTTGGCCTATAAGGCATGGGCCAAAGAAAACTTTCAGTGGCTCTCACCAAGCCATACTCATGAGTTCTCTTACAAGTCATAGGCCAACCAAAACTTGCAAGAGAGAACTGACCAAACCACTATGTGGGCGTGGCACATTCTTCATACAAGGCATGGGCTTTGCTCTCCTTCTCGAAAATGAACGGCCATCTTCGCAACCTCGATAGGGAGACCCGACTGGTAAATTATTATTATTATTATTGCTTGTAAATATGGGACAACAATAGACAGAAGAAATGCAGTGGCGTCCTATATGATTTTTAGTGCATTATCTTATAATTTAGAGTTCAAAATAAGCGTATACACATGCATATGTATACATACAAGGACTTATTTTTCACATGAATAGATAAGAAGAGGATGAGTATGACAAACTCAATATGGAGAACCAAGTAAAGACAGTAAGCTAGAGGGCATATGACAGCAACGCAAGGGGGAGTTCAGCCAGCCGGAAGACAGATAATCCAAAGGGTTTCTGTTTCCTTTAAAAAAAATATTTCTTGGGGGGGTGCTTTGAGCAATGGGAAGTTCAAGAGTTCGAATATGGGATTACCTTATAAAAAAAACTAAGTTATCTGGCTGATAGTGTATGGAATCATTGCATCTGAATTATTGTCTTGATTATTAATTTGGTAGGGACCTCTGAGACAAGACAATCTTAGAATATTGTGTTTGGCATCTTCCTACCCCTCTTAAATTCCTCTGAGCACTTGCTGCCCTGTACTCTTCATCACCACCTCCATGTCATAAATCGAATCCTTTTGGCTTCCATACAATTCAATAAATTCCAAGCAAGACCATGAACTAGGGCAAAAAAAATTGTAGAGAAATACATGTGGCGGTGGATTAAGAACGAAATCTTAAACGAGGTTTTGGAAGATAAAGTTGGTGATCCATCAATAGAAATAAAATAAGAAAGATACTTAAGTAATCGATAGATATTTAGATGAAGATTGGTTGCGAATTTGTGAGGAATTAGATGATAAATATTTAAAAACAAGAAGAAGAAGGGCTTCAAAAATGCTGAAAACAAACGAATGTGATCGTGCTTTTGAGATTAAATGTTTGGGTTTTGCAGCTAGGAATTCAGAAGTATGAGTAGAAGCAAAGGATACAAAGGTTGAGAAGATGCAAAGATATCATTCGCTATGGCATAAGATCGAACACAACGATCACTTTAGCCAACCATAATAGTGCGTAAGGCTTGATTTGGTTTGGTTGGATTTGAGGAGGAAAAAGAAGAAGAAAAGGTTAACAATGTAGACGTCTAACTACAATATTCAGTTTTGTCATGATCAAGTTCATGGAATTGGTCAGGTTTCAATCAGTGGAAACTATCCTTTAGTTCATGAACTACAAATTAAATTTACTCTCCGCTGTATGCGTATTCTTCTTGGTCCATGGACCGTGTTTGAATGCATGAACATCGCTGACAAGAAGCAGCTGCTTTGGTGTCTGCCTTTTGCTTTATACAACGCAAAAGTGGCACATTATAGTCGCGAGATGCCTGCCGTGCATTTGCGTTGTGCGTGGAACCCACTGACACGAGGATTTCAGTGCACTGTGTCCAGTCACTGTCCCTGCATTCAAACATATACTTGATTTGACCTGGAATTCCGTTAAAGCCAGGAAATTGGAGCTCATGAAAATCCCAATAAATGTCTCAAGCCAATAGTGTAAACTATATGATTCTTTGAAGTAGTAACAGCTAGATCCAGATCTTAAGTGAATTGATTTATGAACCCGGTTAGGATTTGTGAAATAACG
Organism: Brasenia schreberi; assembly: GCA_036023115.1. Classification (NCBI taxonomy): domain Eukaryota; kingdom Viridiplantae; phylum Streptophyta; class Magnoliopsida; order Nymphaeales; family Cabombaceae; genus Brasenia; species Brasenia schreberi. The sequence goes on from JAYKKT010000053.1 coordinate 1,693,260, forward strand.
CCGTTGCTGCTGATGGGGTGTTCGACTCGCAGGAGGTGCATGTGTGGTTGTGTGTGTTAGGCGTCGGCCTCTTCTTGTAACAATAAAAAGTAGGGTTTGTTGTCATAATTGATGGATTTTGAACTTATGTTTTGGTGTTATATCCTGCTTATACAGTATAACCCACGGATTTAACTGTGAGCAATACCTTTACAAGGGTATACTATTTTAGTTCCAAGGAATCAAAGGTGAATGAATATATATATATTGAGAGAGAGAGACTGCTGGAAAAATATCAGGTGTCAAATCGCTCAACTTTTTCGTTTTTTATTTTTGCACGTAGGACAAATTTAGACAACGGGGTTTTGAAGCGAGGGTGCTGCTGCGGATGCTGTTGCACGTACGTTGGAGAGAGAGAGAGAGAGAGAGACTCCCAAAAGCAAAAGAGAAAAAAATCAGGCGTCAAATCCCAAACTTTCTTTTATTTTCTTTCGAGTGATTAAACCGTCAATTCCTTGGCTTGGACTCCTTCCACTCTCAAATGGTCTTCCACCGTACCGTCTACCATCTGTTGCTTTGGCCCGGAACTTCAAAAGGCCGTCTAAAATGCTTTAATATCACAGATTCACAAGCGGTCTATTAGGAATTTTGAGCGCACGCGCGCGGGCACACCCACACCCACACATATTATATTATATGTATATATAAAAAGATAATACAGAGAGAATTTGTTCCTAATCTGCGTTAACAAGGGTATCAGTATTCAGGGGTGTGCACCGGGATATCTTGAAAAAATATTACTTTTCTTAAATATAAAACATGTGAATCTAAAGTTTTTATAAGCCTTACAATATGTCTACCTAGTTTCTCTCTCTCTGTGCATAATAACACTAACAAGAGAAACAATAAGAAATACTCATTATTGTTTCACCATTTATATGGTTAGATGAAACTCTTGTGAAAAATTAGAGATGAGTACAAAAAAAAAAGTAAAAATAGCCATGCTCTCTGACTCCCACGGTTGCAAGTGGTGAGTTTAATTCTTGGAGGGTGCATGCTTGGTGTGTGTTAGCCTTCAACCTCTCATTGTAAAAAAAAAAAAGGAATAGCCAAGATAAATTCACAGTTAAACACAGATAAGACAAACCCAATTATTATTTTTTGGGTTACAAGAGGAAGCCAACGAACTCCCCCCGTAGCAACGACGCTTGAGCACCCTGCCTTTGAGCTAACGCTATAGGTGCATCAATTTAAAAGGTTTATTTTTTGGTTCCTTCACAAATAATCTCATACATATATATATATATATACATATATATTGAAAGAAGAAGGGAGAAATATATATAATATTAATATGTGTGTGTGAGGTTGAGAGAGAGAGGGGTTCAAAACCGTTGTGAACACTTTCAAAAATCATACTTGCAGTACGTCCTTTGTGCTTAATATAATCCTGTTGATGCATTCATCAGCATGATTGTGAAGTTTAGTTTCATGCAATAAGAACCGTCGGTTAAGGAAAAAAAGTTAATCTAAGGCTTGTCGCATGTTAAAACAACTGAGGGTGCACGCAAAGCCAGGTCAACCCGAGCGTTAACTTGATTTTTATTTGTGCAGTTCGTGTCCTTTCCCGCCGTGTTGTTTTTGATATGGAGGAGGCAGTACTTGTCATGGGGAGCAGTAGTGGTGTAAGTGAGCCAAGACTGCTGACCAGCTACTCCAGCTCGGCTTGAGAAAAGCTCGAAAAAGACTCCACCTTGCCGAGCTCGTGTTGCTTTGGAGCCAAGCTCGACCTCACTCATATTCGGCTCCATGAGCTCGTGAGCTGCTTAATCGAGCTTTGCATGGTTTAGATATAATATCTATTATTTGTAATTATTTTTACTTAAATTTCAAATTGCATGGTTTAGATATAATATCTATTACTTGTAATTATTTTTACTTAAATTTCAAATTTCCCACCAGCGATCATCACATCGAACCCTCTACGGGAATCTTTGCTTGAGAAATTTTGTTTGGTTGAAGTATATAACTTCCTTACTAGGGTTTGAGGTAAGTTGAAGATACGAGCTGGAGGAGCTGAAGTCAAGCAATCAAGATATTTGAGCTCTAACAATTCGAGCCTTAGGATAGAGGCTCGAGCTCGTGCGGGGCATTTGGAAACGAGCTCGAGTCGAGCACACTCACTTTTTAAGGTTATATCATCAAGTCGATCTATAACGAGTCGAGCCTAAGCTCACTAAATCTTAATCGAGCTCGAGTCGAGCCTAAGCAATGCCAACCTCACCGTCAGACAGGCTGTCCGGTACGTGCGAAGTCGGACCCTCTGCTTTACATGAGGCGTGCGCATCTGTTTGGTGTCATGATTCTGGCACGTGCGCGAGGGTAGACGTGGCATTTTCTTTTCCGGAACCCTCTGTGCTGGGACCGACACGTGTCTCGTAGATAAGACCGATCTCTTTAATCAGAGGGAACCGGAGGGACGGGAAGTCAAAGTGGACGTAGAGTTTGACTTGTCACTGGGGTGGCTGCAAAAGGGTTATCCCTTGGGCTCTCCACCTTTCCGCTTCACTTCTTTTCAGGTTATGAATTTTTTAACGAAACCAAGCAAATCACAAACTATATATATATATATATGAATGAAAAACTGGATCCCATCGTTAACTCGCGATTAGTACTGTTAATTCATGTTGGATCAATATTTTTATAATTACTTTTAAAATTGTAAAAATCTAAAAAATAAAAAAAAACTTTATTACATTCATGTCATTCAAAAGCTATGCATATGTTAACAATGCCAGCCTCAGTAGTAGAAGGATTCATAAGTGAGGAATGTTACTGTCAGGTTCGTTCATTAATTTTTTTTATATTTTTTAAGATTATAAAAATATTTAAAAATTAAAATAAAAACTTTATTACATCCATTCATTCAAAAACAATGATCCAACATATGTGGGCAATACTAAAATCTTTCGTTTATTACTTTTTTTTATGATAACTTTTAAGATTGTAAGAATATTTAAAAATTAATAAAGAAAAGCTTTATTACATTCATATCATTGGAAAACAACGATCGAGCGTATTCATATCATTCAAAAGAAGCGATCAAGCATAAGGGCAATCCCAACCTCAGTGGTGGGAGGATTCACCAATGTGACCTTGATGGGAGGATCTAGTCACTCATATACAACAATAACAACAACAACAACTAAGCCTTTTCCCATACTAGATGGGGTCGGCTACATGGATTCTTTGTTTCCACAAATCCCTATCGTGTGCCATGTTAGCAGTTAACTCCCAATAAGCTAGATCATTCTTTATTGTTTCTTTCCAACACTTTTGTGGTCGTCCTCTACCTCTTTTAATACTTTCCAAATTTAGTTTTTCTAACCTTCTTACAGGTTCTTCTTTTGATCTTCTTTATATATGTCCAAACCATCTTAAACGATGTTCTCTCATTTTATCCTCTATTGGTACTACTCCTAATTTGTTTCTAATAACCTCATTATGTATACGGTCTTTTCTTGTATGACCACTCATCCATCTCAACATCTTCATTTCTGTCACAGACATCTTTTGTACATGTTGATGATTAACTGCCCAACACTCAGAACCATAAAAACATGGCAGGCCTAATTGCTGCTATATAATATTTACCTTTTAACTTTAATGGTATCTTCTTATCACAAAGAATACCTGATGCTCCTCTCCATTTTAACCAACCAGCATTAATTCTATGTGTAACATCTCCATCAATTCTTCCATCACTTTGAAAAATTGATCCTTGGTATTTAAAACTTTCCTTTTGGGGAATGCAATGTGTGCCAATTTTAATTTCCATGTCCTCTGAAGTAACCAAATGATCAAACTTACATTCCATATATTCTGTCTTTGTTCTACTAAGTCAGAGGCCTTTGCTTTCTAATGTTTCTCTCCATAGTTCTAATTTTCTATTAACTTTTTCCTTAGACTCCTCAACTAATACAATGTCATTTGCAAATAACATACACCAAGGTACTTCATCTTGAATATGTTTTGTTAACTCATCCATCACCATTATAAATAAGTATGGACTTAAAGTTGATCCTTGATGTAACCCAATATTAATTTCAAAGAAGTCTGTCGTTCCTTCATGAGTCCTCACACATGTTTTTGCACCATCATACATATCTCTTATAAGATTAATATATGTCAATGGGATACCTCTTTTTTCTAAAGTTCTCCAAAGAACCTCCCTCGGTACCCTATCATAAGCTTTTTCTAGATCAATAAATATCATGTGAAGGTCTTTCTTTTTTGCTCTAAAATATTCCATAAGACGTCTCAAAAGGTGAATCATTTCAATAGTAGATCTGCCTGGCATGAATCCAAATTGGTTCTCTGTTGTACTTGATACTTGTCTTAACCTACATCCGATAATTCTTTCCCATAATTTCATAGTATGACTCATTAACTTGATACCTCGATAATTCGCACAATTTTGACTGTCTCCCTTGTTCTTATATATGGGTATAAGTGTACTTGCTCTTCATTCCTCAGGCATCTTTTGGTTTTTCCATATTTCATTAAATAGTCTTGTGAGCCAAGTGATTCCTATTTCTCCTAGTATTTTCTAAACTTCTATAGGAATATTATATGGTCCTACCTATTTACCACCCTTCATATGTTTAAGAGCCTCTTTGACTTCATTCTTTTGAATACGTTAGTAGAATTTGTGGTTTATATACTTTTCTGACTTGGCTAAATCTCCTAAACTAATACTAACATCTTTATTTTCATTAAAAAGATTATAAAAATAGTTTTTCCATCTATTTCTTATATCATCATTTGCCACTAGAATTTTTTCCTCCTCGTCTTTATGCATCTAACATAATTAAGATCTTTAGTTTTCTTATCTCTAGTCACTCATATATATATATATATATATATATATATATATATATATATATATATATATATATATATATATATATATCACTATAGAAAAATGAATTTTCACATGGACCTTCTCATCAATGAAACTCATGCATGACATGAAAGTATGATACGAAATGGAAGTCTAATATCAAGGGTGTTCGTTCACTCTTGTTGGGGGAGGTACTTGCGCATCTCTCATTACTGAAGAATGTAGCATTGTGTAATTGATTAGCTTGTTCACCATCTTCCGTGGGGTTTGACATTACACTTCTTGTCCTAAGCCATCTTTTTATGGCTGTTTCCCAGGAAAAAGAAAGAAAAAGGATTTGAGAATCGTGTGTTCAGTAAAAAATCAGGTTCTAATTGAGTTGGCCTACTTATCACATAACTAAGAACACAACCCGTAAAGGGAAGCTGCCACCCTTTTGCAGAACTTCGTACACACGAGAAATCACGAAGGGAATTGCTTGAAAGCTATCGCTTCGATCTCATATATATATATGTATAAGAACCTAAAAGTTAAAGGTTTCGTCATTGATATCCGGTGCATGCATATTTACCAGGAGTTGCCTCGACATGGAATCCCATAGCATAGAATGCTGTGCAGATATATTCTCTATCATCAAAGTTACATGATAGCATTTTATATTTGAAAATTAATGACGTAAAGTGGGTTATCCAATTGGTTGTTCTTATATTTACTGGATATACTCACAAAGTTTCTATAATGGCAAGCCCGCAGCTTTTAAGAATACTGTTAGAGATATTTGATATTCCAGTCCTAGCCCCAAACGAGACATATTTTAGATGTTTTGGTCTGAGATTCGCCAATGCAGAGAAAGTACATGGAATTTTAGTTGCGCAGAGCTCAGAGAGAGATTGAGCCAGAAATGAACAGGTATGAGATCTTAGGATGAGACCTGACGATTCTAGGATCTGAAAACTAGTTACACCACAAAACTTAAATCTGTGTGTGTCTCTCAGAGAGAGAGAGAGAGTATTCATGAACTGATGGCAATTAGCTCATAGTTACGGAGTTTTATTTTGAAAATATAGCCTAATCTGATTGATCATTCACAACAATCAGTTCATTTATAGAAGTTCAAGACTGAACTTTGAAATCGAGAATCAATTGATAAGCATATACACATATGAACAGTACATAAAAGTTTGTGCAGAAACATTATTCACAACCTAGGTGAGCAGTTGGCTAAGTCATAGTGAGCGGCATACACCGATCCCAGCAGTATTTGAGCCCCAACTGTACGTTTACGGCTTATTGGATTTCACGTTACGGGAATTCGATGTTCTGTCCCACTCATGAAGAAGGTAACGGAGTATTTACTGTCCTTTCGGTTAATTCGTCAGTATCCTCTCTCTCTCTCTCTCTCTCTCTCTCTATATATATATATATATATATATATATATATATATATATATATATATATATATATATATATGTGTGTGTGTTCTAAATACCTCGGATCAATTTTTTAGAGTGATGAAAGATGGAGATGTTACGCATAAAATTAATGTTGTTGGTTAAAATGGAGAGGAGCATGAGGTATTCTTGGTGATAAGAAGATACTATTAAAGTTAAAAGGTAAATATTATAGAGCATCAATTTGGCTTTCCATGTTTTATGGTATGTCTGTGACAGAAATGAAGATGATGAAATGGATGAGTGGTTATACAAGAAAAGATCATATATATAATAAGGTTATTAGAAACAAATTAGGAGTGACACTAATAGAAGATAAAATGAGAAAATATCGTTTAAGATGGTTTGGACATATAGAAAGAAAATCAAAAGAAAAACCTTTAAGAAGGTATGAAAAACTAAATTTGAAAAGTATTAAAAGAGTTAGAGGACAACCACAAAAGTGCTGGAAAGAAACAATAAAGAATGATCTAGCTTATTGTGAGTTAACTCATAACATGGCACACGATAGGGATATGTGCAAACAAAGAATCATGTAGTCGACCCCGTCTAGTATGGGAAAAGGCTTAGTTTATGTTGTATATATATATATATATATATATATATATATATATATATATATATATATATATATATATATATATATATATAGTTTTTGTTTGGGAGAACCTCTGCTTTTTTTCAGCCATTCCGACAGCCCCTATCACGAAATTGTCATTTTCAATTTCTCTCTCTCTCCTTTCCTCTCCATCATAAAGAAAGATCTATACAGCTACCTCCATCCCTGATCTGGAGAGAGAGAGAGAGAGAGAGAGAGAGAGAGAGAGAGAGAGAGAGAGAGAGGTTCCACTTTGTGATGTATTTATGAATTGAGGTTTAGTGGGGGTGCTTGGAATACAAACAAATATAAACCAGACAAGAAGGGCAGCCTGACAGAGCTTGCAGGCCCATTACCATCTATCAATTATTGATATTGTGGAATAACATGAATTTAGATAGACACCGCCAAAATACCTACATTGCAGAAACAGAAAATAAATCATTTAACAGTTCTTTTCTATGTCTGTGATATTATAGCAGCATGGAGGTGTACCAAGATCCCATTTTCATGAAATGCCTCCGTCCAGAAATTACTGCTCATCAAAAGTATTAGAAGGGAATCAGTGTGGGCAATCCATTAAAGGAATTATTTAGAGTTCCTTGATGAGAATCTATGATCAAAAACACATGGAAAGGATGATTGTTTGTTGTTGGGCTAGAGAAACGAAGTCACAGCACGCCTGTGACTTGAATAAAAGGAGAAAGTTCCCTTACATGAAATTCAAAAAAATACTTTAGAAAATAAACAAAATTTCACTCTCTTGGGTTGCATGTGTTAAAAGGAGCCAATCTCCATCATCCCCCATACTTGGAAACTAATAAACAAACAAATAAGAACCCTCTTTCCAGATAAAACCTGGTTTTCTTTAAGCACAAGTGAAGGACCATGGCGATCAAGATGGGTGTGGAACCATAATGGTGGCCATCAACTGGGGCCTACTCTTTCCAGACTGCCAACCGTAGGAAGTTTACATACTTTGGGAAATGCTTTTATTATTATTATACTTGGTTCATATCCTTATGAAGCTAACAGTTTAGAAAGGTCGTTCTGGGTTTCGCACAGCTATAAGTTGACCATATACCTTATTTATTTGCACAAAGCAGATCGAGATAAAGGTTTTCAGACAGAACAGAAATCCACTTCAAAATTGAGAAAAATAAACGTCACTCGGCTTTTAGATTGCCTCAAAGACTAAAAGGATGTAATTTCTGTGAGCTTGTGTTATGAAAGAAAGCTTTTGAACATCATCTTTTAAAAAATCAAAGGTCAATCCTTTTCCAAAATAAAGTAATACTTTTATACTAAAAAAATAATCTTAACATGATACACCCATCGGGTCATTAGTATTGAATCTTGGCCTTTTATCACTTTCCGTGTGCAAAAACCAAAAGAATATATAGTTTCTAGGGAAACCATTTCTTTTACTGATTTGGACCTATGTATAAAAGGCTTCATTATACAAAAGAGAGAGGGAGAGAGAGAGCTCACGTGGCTTTGGGTCGCTATACATTTGTGCATGCAAATTACTGTATGATCAATTATTAGTCTTTGTTTCTTTGCGAGGATGTTATTCTTTGGAGAGAGAGAGATCTAGAGAGAGGGAGGCAATTTTTATTGGACTTGGGCCTGCAGGAAAGGGTTTTAAGAGGGAGAGAAAGGTGTGTGCCTCTGCACCTAGTTTGTGGAAGGAGGTGAAAGTTGAATGCTTGCTGCTTATGTTAGACTGAAACCTTTTCTCCTTTTTCGGCCAGCACAGGACACCCCCTTCAGCGGTTCTCTCTTTCTCTCTCTCATCTCTCTCTCTATCTCTGAGCTATGGTCTCTCTCTAAGCAAGAGTAGCCTAGATTTATTTAATTATTGATCTATTCCTATTCCTACTGAAGCTGAAATGGCCGTGATTGTGTTGCGAAGAAAGCAAGGATGATGATTTTCTCATTCAACTGAGGTACATGGTACTATCTACATCCTCTCTTCGAACTGTCAATGGTGTTCTCTTGCTGCTGCTTCCAGTTGGTGATTTGAAAGGAATCAAGGGGAATTCCCACAAACATCCATGTTTGGTACTCAATCAACTAGCTCTACGCCCTCTCTAGGTAACTCCTCTTACCAATCTGTAGCTGTCTTTCCCTGCGTTGACAATGGAAGCAGCAAGCGAAAAAGGAGACCGGCCGGCACCCCAGGTTTCTCTCTCTCTCTCTCTCTCTCTCTCTCTCTCTCTCTCTCTCTCTCTCTCTCGCACACACAGAAAAGATAATCTTTTACTGTTTCTCAGTTGTTGTGGGACACTCTTTTGTTGGGAAAAGAAAAGGAAGAAAGAAAACACTTGGTCTTCTTGATTTCTGTACACCATGTTTCAAGTAGGTCAAGTCCTAAAGATATGAGTATCCTTAGGTTTTCAAAGAATGATCAGAATTTCTCTCTCTCTCGCTCTGTCTCTCTCGTTAGCTTTGGTTATTGACATAACTCCTTGTAACCTCATGGCGCGTTCAGATCCTGATGCCGAGGTGGTCTCTCTATCGCCAAAAACGTTACTGGAATCTGATCGCTACGTCTGTGAGATATGCAACCAAGGATTCCAGCGAGATCAGAACCTTCAGATGCATCGTCGGAGACACAAAGTACCATGGAAGCTGCTGAAGAGGGAGACGCCAGAGGTACGAAAGCGGGTATTCGTCTGCCCGGAGCCGACGTGCCTCCATCACGATCCTTGCCATGCCTTGGGAGATCTCGTGGGTATAAAGAAGCATTTCCGGCGAAAGCATAGCAATCACAAGCAATGGACGTGTGAGAAATGCTCTAAGGGCTATGCTGTTCAGTCCGACTACAAGGCCCATCTCAAGACTTGCGGCACCAGAGGCCACTCTTGTGACTGTGGCCGTGTCTTCTCAAGGTCTACCACCTCAAAAATCTCAATCTTGGTGTTCTTCAAATAACATCCAATCGATCCAAAAATTTGCAAAGAGACTTTCAAAATAATCAATCATGTAGCTCAAAGAATTCAAATTGAATACTTTAGTTGGTAATACATACTCCAGATTCAAGATAATGATCATAGAGAGAAAAGTTAGGGTGTTTTTGTCATCGTTGAGACTTGTGCTTAGAAATGATCCGATTCTTTGACACAACTCTTCTGATTTCCCGTATTGGTTACTGCTAAAGCTTGCAAACTTCGAAGAAGCACATCCATTACAAGAAACAGGAAGTTTGAAACTTCCAACAAGATCTATCTCTTATTTAGTGTTTGTAGACTCTAGGGAGAAAAGTGTTCCATGATTAGCAATGGTTCTGGTTGGTGAATCTTCAATTTCTTTACCACAATAAAAGAAGACACCAGAAAGGAAATAAAAAGGATATCATAATGATTATCTTTTTTTATTACTATTGCCAATTCAAGACTGTCAGGCCATTCATTATATTCTCATCCTTTTGATGTTTTGTGTTTGTTTAAGGGTGGAGAGCTTCATCGAGCACCAAGATACCTGCATTGCTGGGAGAGAGAAGCAAGAATTGCAAGCGCCACAGTCTGCAGCCTCCTTATCCCTTACTGCTTCGAGCCCTAGCCCATCAACTGATACAAATTTAAGTGCAGCTGCATGGCATATGATGAATTTCCCGCGCCATCCCAGCCGGGTTGGCTCGAGCCAAGACCATTCCCGACACAATCTAGAACTTCAACTCTTGCCCGTCATGAGTCTTCAATCACCCGTCAAGAAACCCAACAACGAGAAAACAGAAGAAAATTACTCAACCAAGCTTCAACTTTCAATAGGCCTTGCCATTCAAGGAGAAACTCCCATCGGCCAAAAGCCTGAGATTTCATGGACGGACGGTGCCAACAAGGCCGTAGATAATGGGAAGCAGAAGCTGAATAACCAGCGGCCTGCCACCAACTTGGTGCCGATCAGCCCACTCCAGATCGACGCTGTCTCGGCCTTGAAACTGAAGGAGCAAGCAAAAGAGCAGATCAAATTGGCAATGACCGAGAAGGCCTGTGCTGAAGAGGCTAGACAGCAAGCTAAGCTTCAGGTTGAATTAGCTGAAAAGGAATTCGCCGATGCCAAAAGGTTCAGGCAGCAAGCTCAGGCAGAGCTCGATAAGGCTCAGATAATGAGAGATCAAGCAATCAAACAGATCAATAACACAATTTTGCAGATCACATGCCAATCCTGCAAGCAGCATTTCCATGCTCCGGCTCAGCCTTCGGATGAGAATTCATTGGCAGTGAGTTATATGTCTTCAGTTGTCACAGAAGGCCAAGGTGAAAACGATAATAAACACCCATAAAAAATCATAAGCCTCTAGGGCTAAGCACTAGTGCACTTGATTCAGTTCCATTGTTTAGTTTTTTCCCTCCCTTTCCTGTCTGAATTCATATGGTGATGATTATGGTGTAGTTTTTTGTTTCTCAAAGAAAAGAAAAGAAAGATGATGCTAAAGAGCAGCTGAAATTCAGCACTGGATTCATGTAATACCCTCCTTTTTTTAGAGGAAACGATTTGCATAATTATTATAGGCTCTTTTAAAACAATAAATGTTCTGTTCTGTGATGTATTGTTTGCCTATAACAGTTTTGTTGGTTTTGTATTCTTTCCTTCTTTCTTAAAGATCTTGGGGTGGAGTTTGCGGGGCTCGAGCGTCTAAGTCGTTGAGTTGTATGATCTTAATTTCAAGATAAATATGGCCGAGATTTCAAGAGTCGCTTTACATGATGCAACTTTTGTTTTCATTAAAGAAAGGAATTGCATCGAAAATATGTAGCTTTCAGAATTGCATCAAAATCTGCAGCTTTAGATTATGTTTTACTATTAAGACCGATAGCCGCTTTACCTCGCTTTTCTCAGTTCAAAGAAGAAATATTCATAACTCCATTCTAAAAGAGCAAATCAGCGTTACGAGCAATGTATGTGCGTGTAAGCATTCTCAACTTTTAAGAGCGTGTGGGTTCATATTATATCAAAGGAGAGAAACAGACTGCTAGCTTTTCAATAAGCTTGGAGTATAGTTTGATGTCGATCAGGAATTAAAATAAAGATGAAACTCAACAACATGACCTCTGACTTATACTAATAAATTGTCAGATAATAGGCGACTCTCCAATCCCCACTTCTCAGTAGGACAGATAATTAAACCATTTTTAATTAGTTCTGTTTGATTTGTCTTTCTTTTTCCTTTACTAAAAGTTTATGTCCTCATTATTTTAAGATGATTCAGATTTGGTATTACATTGGTGTCCTCTCTCTCTCTCTGTCCAAACAAATATCCCTTCTGGGTGAATAACCAGATTGGTTAGGAGGACGAGTTGGAAACAGCAACCAGGGAATAGAAATGGCATTGAAAGAGTTCCATTAGATTTCCTCTTCTTTTTCTAGGAAAGAATAATAAATGAGATGGAAAGGTTAACGAGTACAGCATAAAATACAACGGTGGAGTTTGAGAGGCTGTTGAAAGGGAGGAGGAAAGATCAGAGTTCTCAGCCATAACTAGTCACTGTCTCCACTATTTTATTTGTTTTCAGAATTATCTTACTGAAGAAAAAGAATGTATTTTCCTGCTTGTATTTATTGCAGCATACCGTCTTCTGGTCTTCAGCATGCCATGGATTTCAGTGCCAAGGTTTCAGTGTGAGATAAAAGCCAAAGCAGGCTTATTCAGGGCTTGGATAGCTGACCAGGTGCAGAATCAAACCATCAAGCATCTGTTCATTTGTTGCAAACCATCCAGAGTCTGGTGTGTGAAGAGAACAAGCACGTGTCTTGTGCATGAGTATGCGTATTTCTTTGTTTTTTTCCTACCTAAAAACAAACACAAAGAGGTGGAAATCAAGGTGAAACTAGTTGCAAGTGGCTTACTGTGTACATGTTGCAGTTTTGGAGGTCATTTGTTGCGGAACAATCTGTTCTTGTGATTCTCTGAGTGCCTGTGCGCGCGCATGTAAGTGTGCGTGTTGCTGTGGGTGTGTGAAAGAGAAAGCCTGATAATTACGGCACGCAGTGCAGCGAATACCATGTTTATTACTTTATTCTCTACGATTATTTCTAAGATTAATTATTGGATCTGAAAAACACACTCACAGAGACAGAGAGTTCCATCTATGGCTGATAACATTTGACTCCAATACACGTCCTTCTTTCAAGAGACAAAAGAAGAAACGAAAAATGCTACACAAGTCCATGATTAACTAGAGAATAAAGTGGGTGAATATTGTCTTTAAGCGCATATTCTCGTCGCCTATTTCAACTGTTGGCACAATATATAGCCGACGGTTGATGCGTGATTGTCTATGCTGAAGCGTCCTAAAAAAGAGAGACCCTTGTCATGCTATTTTCTTCCTGTCAAAAGGAGAAGGCAAATCGAGGACCATGGCAACTAAGAAGCCATTAAGCGGGCACTAGTTATGGTGGAAGAAGCTCACTTGGTTAAAGAAGAAAAGGGGATTGGTCCATTTCTTGCAGTGGCTATTGTGATTGTAATGCAGGTCCTTATTTCATAAAGAACAAATGAAGGAAAAGAAAATCCAACAAAGGCCATAATAGAGAGCAAAAGGGAGCACATGACTTACCTTTATGGAAATGGCTTTGAATAAAAGCAAATGCCTCTTCGTGATCGAATCCAAGACCCAGTGGCTAGGACCCCAAGATCTTACCTTTCCACTAGTAAGCTCCAACTATAATTTCTATTTATACAAATTTAGATCGGTGAAACGACAACGATTCAGTTCAGACCCATTATTCGAACAGTTTTTACTCGTGGGTCCTTGAGGCCTTTTAAGTATTGGAAGGAAACAATCAAATATAATCTATCTTTTGTGAAGTTAAATGCTAAATTTAATTATTTGGTAGAAGTAGAGACATCCGGTTCGGAACCAGATCAGGAACCCTTGGTTCGGTTCTCATAACACCTCCCATGAAACTAGAACCGGGTCGGAGAACTGCTCAATTTTTTTAATAGTTTGTATTGTTCTATACAATTTTGAACTGAAACCGGAACCAAAACTGATGGTTCTGCACCAGGACCTAAAGTGGTCTGGTTTTGGTTTAGTTCAAGTTCCAGGTTCCGGGAGAATCGAAACCAGCGGTCCCTGGTTGCCCTTTACCCAACACTCGACATGTCCAGGTAGAAGGCTTAGTTTTAGTTTATTTATAAATGCTTTGATGGTTCTTAATTTCTTTCGATCGGATTATGCACGAACAACTTAAGTTGTTCGATACTCTAAATCGTTTTCGGGAAGCAATCCAACCCAAAACCCATTTGCAAGACTTTGATTTCCTCCTCACGAAGCACATATAACTCCAATTGCTTACAATATGGGCAATCATTCATTTCTTGGACAGTAAGGAGATCCAACAATGGACACCCCCAATTCCCTCAACATGTACCTTATGTTATTCTATACGGATGGTCAGGTCATTTCCACGATATTGAATCCATTTGTGTGTACTATGCATCGTTTTGGAGCATCCTCTCAGTTAGCTCCTTTTCCAAAACACAGTTTCGAATAATGGAGATGTCCAACCAACAATGCACAAGCTTATGTCATTCCCAGCTCCTGCACTGTGCTTGATTCCATGCATGACTTGAGCATCATTATGCACTACCACCTTAGGAATATTATGCATTACAACGTATATGTGACAAAGAGCCCTAGGAATATTATAAATTACAACATATATGTGACAAAGAACCCTAGGAATATTATAAATTACAACATATATATGACAAAGGAATATCGAGGAGATCAAGCATCCAGTACTCGCCTTATCCAACCACGATTTTTTAGATCTCAACATGCATATTTATATGTATGTATGTATATATAATTACATGCGATATATGGGTCAAGGAGGAAGAAGCACAAAGCATGTGTCGGTCCTTCCAGCCGGCCACCAACACATGTCTAAAGCGGGTTGTGTGCCCCGAAAAAGGCTTAGTTTTGCCTAATTATATGTTTAGCAAGACTCCTTTTGTATGTAGAGCCTGGTGTTGAGAGAATGAGAATAAAATGGAAGGTGATTAATCTCTGTGCAATAGAGGGAGTTAAGTGGACTAAAAAAATTCGTTTTCTGCTACACCAGTGGTCGCCGATAAAGGGTTCTATCACCGCCAGTCCGAATGCCAGTAGCACTGTTGGAGAAAGTTTTTATTGCTGATTGTCTGATTGTGTCACAAGGCACTGGTACAACTTGTATGTGTATATAGGATCAATCTCCAGCACCCATCACCTAAGTGCCGACCGGTGATTAAAGCAGTGAAATAATATCAAATTGGAGATTATGCACTACAAAACATATATATATACCGGTCATTATCTTCTGCTACTATTCTATTTTTCAAAACCATAATTTATCTGTCAAAATTAATCATTATCATCCCATCAAAACCACTTAAAAAACCTATATATATAAATAATTTAGAGATTTATTTTAAGTTTTTCAAGTGATTTTAGTGGTGAGTACGACAATTTTGACATGTGAAAAGAGGTTTTGGAAAGTGGAGTAGTGAAGAGATGGTGGAGGACGACTGTTAATAAAACTATGTCAAATAAGGGATTATGCATTGATTATACACCTCAAAACATTATGGTATATATATGTGTATGTATGTGTATGTGTATGTGTGCGTAGAAACTTTTTTCTTCCGTGAGATAGCAAGTATTTATCTAAACGGTTGTCCCTGTGGACGGACTTTAAGGCAGGTTTCGTTTGTTTAAAATTTGATAAATCGGTGAACGAGCTCCCGTCGTCCCCTCTCAAGGACTTCGAATCTCACCCCATCCATAACAAGAATCCAAACCACTGAAGGATCTATTCAATAGGTGAGTTTTAGTATGCAAAAACATTTGCTCTTCTTTCATCAGCACTGCCGCTATAGAGAGTCAAAAACAAGTTCTCGTGTGATTTCGACTTTGAAAGAATAAAGCAAATGTAGACTTCTCTGGTTTTGGGTAAACTGGGACTACCAGTTTAAAACTGGTGGTTCTGGTTCTACCAAAACCTGGACATGGAACGAGTTGGTCCCCTGTACATCTGATTCCAACAGTTCCAGACCCGGTCTCGATTTTGTTTCACTTCTCTTTGAAAAATAAGTAAAATTTTAGAAGCATAACCTTGGAACTGGACCTCCAGTTCAGGTTCGGTTACTATCCCGATTCCAGTAGGCTCTGCAGTTAGTTCGGTCCAGGTCCAACCCGTCGTGACGGGTTGGAACAGGACAAGTCTATGCGAATGTGCCGTGGGGCACCAAATCAATCGACAACTTATAGTGAAACTAAAACGTCGGCTCTGGTTTTGTATTTTTGTAAGGTCTTAGGTAGGAAGGAGAGTCTCTTAAAAGAAGGCTAATTTACTGGGTTTAACATTGGTAGACTGATCCCAAAATTTGCTGAAGCACCAAGATGTTAAGAGGAACCGGCCTCGGCTGTCATGTGGGCAATTGGGGTTTCAATGTCCACTGGTGTCATTCCTTTGTACAAACCAAAGCCTACCGGAATCGATCTATCATCGGTGGATCAAAGTTCAATTCCGCGCAGATCGAATTATAGTCATCAATAATGGTTTCCCCGAGTCAGGCCAGGAAAACAAAACCATGCAACACTTGAATGGAAGAAGCAAATATATGTAGATGTAGGCGAAGCATCATCATAAGTTAATCAATTCATGCAATTCACATTGGCCATGTTTCTGATAACCAAAGTTCTGCGTAAGGAATTTACATTGTCAAAGTATCATTGCTGTATAATTTTTTGCAGAATAAAACTATCCAATTTCTCCTGGCTTCACCTGAAATCCCTCCGTCGAAGAATTGCAGAGAATGAGATGGTTGATTTTCCGGCAGAAATTTTACATTTAGTGTATAATGTGACCAAACCTGATATAGTGGGATCGGCTCATTTGATGTTTGATCCCAAACCCAGAACAGAAGTTGAGGCCTAAGGCGAGAAGGCAAGCCTTCGGGTCCCAACATATCCCTGATGAAATTGTGAAAGCTTAAACGCTTATTCAACAAGCTTAGGTGCCCCTTTTTGGTAGGTAGCGAGCAGCCAAATTACACAATGCTTGATATTCACACTCCATTTTGAACCACTATCAGAAAAATCAGCCAAGTTTCAGATACTAGCAGCTTCAAATTTGAGAATCGAAATGTAAAGACGTATCTCTTCCTTTTCTTTTTACCAATGTATATTTATATGCAAAGGCTGGTCGTATGCACCAGATCAATGAGAATAAAGCTTGCCTTACCTTTTTACGATCAATTCTGAAAGTGAATGCTACAGTGTGATGCTATATATGGTTTTTCATGGGGCTGAATGAGGCTCTTAACTGCAACTTATCTCAATGATAGTATCTCTGTCTTCCCAACTAGTGATCTGTTTGATTTTTCTTTTCTTTTTCCTTGTCTATAAGCAGTAAATTGTTTCCCTGATCCCAGAGTTTTGCATGCTGTAAGAGTTTCAGGTTAAAGCCGTATGCCTCTGGAGACCAGAATGGTGGGGAGCCATGCTTCTTTCCTCTTGACTAAGCTACAGATTAACCTCCTCACATGAATATAATTGCGAAAGTGGCTACTTTTACAATAATTTAACTGACAAGTGGCTTTTCTATATCTGAATGACACCTCTGGTTGTAAAAAGGTTCACTCTCTTCTTATTTCTAAATAGTACATGGTGAGTAAATTTCCATCCTTGTTGATCTGTTAATTTCTATCACAAAACTTAACATGAGTTGATCATGCTCTCTCTCTCTCTCTCTCTCTCTCTATATATATATATATATATATATATATATATATATGTGTGTGTGTGTGTGTGTGTGTGTGTGTTATGTAAGTCCCATTTTACAGATAAATGGATCCAAAAAATCTGTTTGGAAGTGATGTTAATGCCTTTTCCATGTCCCAAGTGCGTCTTTATCTTCCAGGGCTATGCTCCAATTTGTTATATGTTATATAAAGGAGCACAGAAGGGTTAAGCTAATATAAAAAAGCATGTGAAAGGAGGGAATAAGTCTATAGCCCTAGCCCTAAGAAAAGCAAGAAGTCAAGGACAGTGCAATTATTTCTATCGCAACAAAAAGATGCAAAGAGCAGAAAGTAGAAACTACTGTTTCTCAGAACCCAATTGCTAATAGGATGACTGTGAAAATGATTTGGATTCAGAGATCTTAGCTATATTACCTGCAACTATCTTTTCGGCTTTTGCAACAATTCAAGATCCCATTAACAATTGGATTTTGCATCAACCTCTAATTTATACATCCTCTTCCTCTTTTAACATTTTCTCAAACTATCTTAATTTTTTCTTATTTTATCATTTATTCATCGTGCCACTCCCAGTTTGTTTCTAATAACCTCATTATGTGTACGGTCTCCTTACGTGACCACTCATCCATTTCAGAGTTCATTTCTAATGGAATTTCTAACTAAATACAATTGGATTATCAAATGCTTTGTTTTCATGAAAAATACAACAGAAATAGTAGGCCTAGTTCTGTACTAAAATTTGTCACTGGAAGTTGACCCTTTACTCCGACACAAGTACGTCAAATTTTTCAGTTTCGATACACCCTAATTGTTAATCAGTGTCCATGATTATATGAAGTCTCAAAGCCTATTCTTATGAGGTAGGAACCATTGCGAACAGCTGATGGAAAATGTCCGACACTGACTCCCTTAGTATGGCAACCTGTTAGTTCTATAGCTAGTTCTTCAAGTAGATGTGAATGCAGGATATTTAAGCTAATTCAGAAATATGGACTGCTTTAACACATCATGGTAATGTTTCTGAAATAGCTTTCGAATAAAATCTTTTCTCCAAAATGATTCAAGCAATCTGTAGAATCAAATCAACCAAATACCAGCAAAGGTTATGCCGATGTGAAACTTTTATTAAGTTTCTCATGGATTTAAATTTTGGCAGATATGTATAGATGGAATGTTTCCCCAGCCTCTGAGTTCCACATCTACTTGGATCAGTAAATTTTTCAATAAAAGCTTCGACCTTTTCAGATGTGGGCGGAGTCGGACAGATTCCATAATACTGCCTAAAGGCCAAAGCTTGTTACTGTAGGAAGCGTACAGTTACTTGGATCATTCCAGGGATGCCTTCTGTGGGTATTGAAAACATGACCTCCTTCGAGATGCACAACTACTCTCTCTCTCTCTCTCTCTCTCTCTCACACACACACACACACACACAGACACTCAAACAATTCCAAGGCCTCCTGGAGTAAAAGAAAATGAATTTGGAAGTCAAAGAGATCAAGTGCTTCCACAAGATATTGCAGCATTACAGTACCCGCAATACCTTGAAAAATCAAGTTCTTCCACAAAAAGTTTAAAAATTGAGTCCTCCTTGTAGACTTAAATATTTCATAAATAAATGAGGAAATTTTTATCCACGTTGAATTTGGAAGTCTGAGATCCCAAGCCTCCCAACTTATGGAAGTCCTAGAAAATCATGATTATCTTCTCATTAATTTGTGACATAGTATTTAAGTCGCTAACAGTAATAAATTAACCATAAAATGAAACTTAAATTTTAAAGACTATGAGTTTGCTATTGCTAGTCCAATCACAACTTGCCTGGTCCAATATTGAAGTTGAGAGTTCAGTCTCTTCTCAGTAAATGCCACAATTGAATTCTCATTGAATTTAACTTCTGTTTTAAGAACGCCTGTCATCAGCTTCAATAAAAAACAAAGTGGATTAAAAAGATCTATATATACAGCTATTCAATACTATCTAGTGAGGTGGCTGAACATATATTAATTTTCACGGAATTTCTAGTCTTAAAAAAAGTAATTGCAGAATAATTTCTAATCTTTCTAGTTTGAACAGCAGTAAAGTGTTTAAATATTAGTAACTTAAAAGTTAGTAGTAGGGAAGAGCTCAGTTAGATAAAATCCTGCTTTAGCTCACCAAATAATATTTCGGAAAATTCAAACTGCTCGTATTAATTTATTTACTTGCAGTGAATTTTTGGTGATGAATAAGTGATATGAATGTTTACGGCAGTGGGTTAAAGAAAGTCGGATTTGTACTGCAAACTCGAGCTACCTACTGAGGTGCCTGAACGTGTATTAATTATTACAACCTTTCGTATTAAAAGAAAGGTTTTGCCGCAAATTCTCTGGTTTCTCTAGGTTGTGCAACAGCAAGTGTTTAAATAGTAGTAACGCGTGAAGATCAACAATAGTGGTAGTTTTTTTGTATATGAATATCAGTATAAACTGACACATACACACCGAACACACAATCGAGTGTATACACACATATATAGTTGTCTATGCTCAATCTCATCTATACTCAAATATGTTTTTTTAGTTACGGAAGCCTAACACACACACATGCGCACCTTCTGGGAGTCAAACTCCCCACCAGCAACGATGGCACCACAGCACCTTGCTATTGAGCTAATGCTATGGGCGTCCAGCTCAAATATCTTCACCGTCCGATCAACATGATCAATGTTGGAGATTTGAGATTAAAAAACAAATTAATGTTGTACCTTTTTTACTTAATATACAACGATACAATTCACTTTTTTAAATCAAATCTCGACCAATGATCGTATTGATCAAACAGTAGAGATGTTTGAGTGGATTTAGGTATGGATGAAATTGAGCATATACCACTATATATATATATGTAATATATATATATATGTGTGTGTGTGTGTGTATAAGATATGCATCAACTAGAAATTAAAAGAAAAAGTTGATTCATATCCAGGTCACCAGTTGGGTAGTTTACGTTTCCAAATCCAGTCTTCTGGGGGTCGAGGTGTTTGAGCTAGATAGTGAAAAAAAATTAATGTGGTTTCAAGCACATATAAGTTGCCGAATCATATATATATATATATATATATATATATATATATATATATATATATATATATATATAGAATAAGCAGAAACATTAGGCCACCCATGTCAATGTTATATTACCCTGCTGAACAGCACAACGTTCTCAGATAAAAATGGTGATCATGGTTATCAACCGATATATACAACTGAGCTTTTCCCTTACGAGAATTTCATGCCAGCATTTAGAATGGTTCACATGCGGGTCTACACACACATGTTTGCACGCGTTTGTGGATGTAGGATAAGTTTTCTCATGTGGGTGTGGGCATCAATGATCTCACCTCGCCTCAAACATTTTCAATAGAGCAGCATCCATGTCTTCAACTGCAACAGATCATATGCCCAAGTGCCGATCCTTTTGGAACATCTATTTATTTTTATTTAACTATGTATAGATGATGATTGCGCATTCATGAGATATTCTAAATTAACCAAACCATAACAACTTGATGTACAAAGTTAATTATTAAAATTTACCCAAAATACTGCATGAAACAATTTGTCATTAATGTGAAACACCACATGTTTCACGCCAGAAACTATTGTATAAATTCGTACATTTATTTGTGGATATGACTTCCTTTCTAAATATCAAAATCATCAAAAGCGTCTCTCTTATATTATCGCCTATTGATCAACCATAACAAGTTCAGCTATTCGTGATGTACATTTAAGTCAAGAGAGTCATAGTTTTAGCAAGAGTGGTGTATATCAATAGACATGCAATATATATATATATATATATATATATATATATATATATATATATATATATATATATATATATACACACACACATATATACATACATGCACATATATACATACATACATGCATATATATATATATATATATATATATATATATATATATATATATATATATATATATAGAGAGAGAGAGAGAGAGAGAGAGAGAGAGAGAGAAGGCAGATAGATTAAATTGTCTGCTCCACATATTCAACTCATCGAAATTTGGGGAACTCCAATTTCCGCTATCAATTACTGAAAGAAGTTACAGCATTCAATGTTGCTCTCTGCATTGGGAACACTTTCAAACCTAATGTCTGCTGGAAAGTAAGTCATATCTCTCATTAGTCATTACAATTAAAAATAAATAAAATAAAAATAAAAGCTTGCTTTCTCATAGTAGGCTTAACAACTAGGAGTCTGAAGAACCATACTATTTTTTTTTTGTTACAAGAGGCTGAAGCCTAACACACATGCACCCTCTGGGAGTCGAACTCCCCACCAGCAGCAACGGTGCTAGAGTGCCATGCCGTTAAGCTAACATTCTTGGTGCAAACCATAGTAATTTCTAGAACAGCAAAGAGGGAAAATTGATGACATATATGAACATAAATGAATCCAAGACAGCTCTATAAAGAGGAAATTTAAACCAAACTAGATGTTGTTATGAGCAATAACTCATTCACCCATCTTTGGATTAGGTGTATTTTAATAACCCAGGTTGACTTCTTTTACAGTTTCCTTCTTTTCATCATGTTGGTGTGGGTTGGCCTATGAAGGGTTGTAGTAGACATGGCCAGTTCCAACTGAAACCGGACCGGACCAGGAACCGCCTGAACCCAGAACCAGGGACTTTCAGTTTTACCTTTTATAAAACCCGAACTAGCAGTTCAAAACCACCTGTTCCATTTCTTAATTTTTTTTTATAATTTTTAAATTTTTTAAATAAACTTACTGATTTTGGTTGGTCACAGATTCAAACCGGAACCCGTGGAACTGGCAGTTTTGGAACCATAAATGAAACTAGCTTGGGCCAGTTCGGTTATGGTTTCAGGTATTGGGCAAACCGGAACCGGACATGTCTAGGCTGGACACGTGCCCCCATTGCCTACCAATTCTGTGGTAAAACTGTTTTGTGTGATCTGGAATGGTTAATAACTTAATATGGTTGCATAGGTCAGGCCTTCTTGAGCTGCCAATTTGGTATCTGGATTCGAATCAGACCCTAGCAAAACTCAACCCGAGTTAATTGGATTCTAATTCATAATGGGGTTTGGGTTGAGAGACAAATTTAAATCCAGATTTCAACCTAAATACCTGATTGGCTTGTGTTTAATATGTGAGTAATGCAGTGAGATACACTCAGTGATGCAAATTTATTGGATTGAACCCAGTTGTTGATTGAATCAATTGGTATGTTGAGAAATTCAATAGCAGTCAAGAGAGTCCATCCCTCTTTGAGTTCATCAAGCAAGCAATGAAGCCAGACGGCATAGTTTATCTTTGTGTTATCCTTTGTTTTATCCTTTTGTGAAAGTCCTATTAACATCTCTATGTAAGGATGGCTTCTCCTGAGGTATTTCTCATACAATACTGCGCTGAATTGATCTAGCTGCCGAACTGCAACAAATCACATCCATCATCAAACGAAGAGTTGTGAGGCCTTGATTTGTTTAATGCCATGGAACAGGATCATTTTCAATCACAATACAGTGCAGCGAGAGCGTTACCTCAACGGCAGGGTGCTCTAGTGCTATTGTTGGTGGTGGGAAGTTGACTCCCGGAAGATGCATGTGTGTGTGTTAGGCTTCTGCCCTCCTCTTGTAACAAAAAGAAAATAGCAGAGGTAGCAAACAAACAAAAAGACACAATAAACCTCTGATGAAGCAGGTAGTATTTGAATTTTGAGATCTCTTCATGAGTAATATATTGTCAAATATCATTCACAATGCCTCTATGGGACTCCATAAAGTGGGACACATGGTTAAGGGAGCTGGGAATTAATTGTGTGGACACATTTCCCGCATATTTCGTGTTCGAATCACTCCGTCCATAGTTTGTGCAGGCCAAAGCAAGAGGCCTTCGGTGGGCGAATGACTGACCTTTCAAACATGAGAACCCAACACGAAAAACCCATGTTCCTGTGGACACAAAGAGACATGGAAAGACTCCAGCCATGTTCAGGTTGACACAATTTTGGTACAAACAAAAGGTGGACACAGCATGAATATTACAACACAAAACACGAGTTTGTTGGCAATGTAATATCCAACAGGAAAACCTCCTAAAATTGATCTTCATGTCCACCCAAAGCAACATGGAAGAATTTAATCAACTTCTAAATGACCTGTTGTTTATATATGTGCGTGTGTGTGTACACACACTGAAAGAGAGAGAGAGAGAGAGAGAGAGAGAGAGAGAGAGAGAGAGAGAGAGAGAGAGAGAGAGAGAGAGAGAGAGAGAGAGAGATTTACTTTAAAAACACTACATGCTATCATCTCCATGTATCGAAAATATGATCTTCAACTCCCAACAGTTTCATGAAGATTCATGAATCACCCAAGAACATGTATGGTTAGAAATGAAAATATTACATTGCAAAAAACAAGCAGCATTTTTCTATCATTCTTTCCCAAGAAAACTTTTCCAGAATTATGGAAAACCCATTTTAATCCAACCAATTTGCTAGCGCCCATGCATGCCATAGGTTTCCTTCTCTCGCACTAAATGGGTTTGCCTAATCCATGCACATAAAATAATAACAATCTGCATCGAGAGTTTTAGCTCAATGGTATGGTGGTAGAGCACTCTAGCGCCGCTGCTGTTGGTGGAAAATTCGACTAATCGAGAGTGCATTTGGTAGGTTTCGGCCTTCTCTTATTAAAAAAATAATAACAATTTTATTGAAATTTTCGTTTAAAACTTGTTTTTAAAGGAAAGTGTAGCTAGGGTTTGATCCTTGCCGTCATATGGAAGCCTGCAACAGAGTAAAAGCGGTTGGCAGTAGATTGACAGTGGTGGTAGTAGCAATCATAAAAGAAGCAGGTTTGTGAATTAATGTGTGATTGTTATCATTGTTACCACTGCCAATCTCTGATGCTTAATAGCCATTAAATGGTTCAATAACTGAAATTCATGGCAGATTTATTCCTTCTACTTACGATCTACTACATTTTTTTCCTATATATTCGAGTATGCTCTCTTTTTCGTCATTGAGACATTGGCGGAATCCAAAATTTCGCATACTTATATTTCATATCCACAAAGAACTTGTATTTTTCTATATTTTTAACTATGGATGTAAGAATTTTTCAGATTTTAAATAAGACTCATGCCTCATTTGGTCTTAAAGTGAGTCAAAGTGAGTCCGCCACTGCTTTGAGAGATGGTTCAAGTCGGCTGGTGGAGAATAGTACTGTGGTTCTCCTCCTTAATAGCAATTTGTATCAGCTTCTGCTCTGGATCGACAACCATTTGAAATGGACCAACTCCGACTAATACGTTTTAAAATAGTTAAAACATAATTAAAATAGCTTTTAGAGTTTACATTCTAAACTTAGGTTAAAGCTTATTTCTAGGGCTGGAAAATACACCGAGCAATGCTGGCTTGGCTCTTTCTTTTGGTTTATTTAACTCAAAGGGACCTACTAAATCTCAATAAGACGAGTGTCAAGACATCGAATTTCATTTGGTTTCATGATAAAATTTTTCTAATTTATAATTATTGAGTTTAAACAAGCTGGAGTTTTGCTTTTAAATGTAATTTAAGACATGAATAGGTTTTTAATTATCTACATCCGAATCCAATTTTTTATTTCTTTGTGCTTATATGAGAGTAGGGTTAAACTACGAGTTGGGTACCAAACTAGTGGTGAACCAGCTTTAAAGCAAGATGAGACATGCACCTCACTTGAAATCTGAAAAATTCTTTAATCCGTTACCGTATATAGAGAAACACAAGTGCTTTGTAGATATGAAATACTAAGTGAACCTCACCTGCAGTATAAGTGTGCCTTGCCCAACAAAATTCCTGTGTCCGCCACTGAACCGGACCTGAAGAGACCCGGTTCGTGGCAGTCCCGGACACAATTTTCTCCCTAGCTGTTACAGGTTCAAAATTCAAACCTCAAGGATTTGCCGAAAGGGGGGAGTGGCTTAATGGCTAAGGGATCCGTTCTAGCAAAAGGTTAAGAGTTCGATACCCGGGCGTGCATCCACCGGTGGGTTCGCTTAAACCCAGCGTTGTTGTCTGAAAGAGTAAATGCATCCAATTTCAAATTCAAACATATTATCTATCATTTTCTCTTTCCTAGAGAGCGACGTAAGAAATTAATGCTATGTGTCTGCACATGACTGTGTGTGTGTGTGTGAGAGAGAGAGAGAAGATTTTACTTTTGTGGTCACTACTGAGAGGCCGAAGCCAGCTATGCATGCCCCACGGTCGAACTCGTTCTGTGGGGAGTTGACAGCCCTGCCAGATGAGCTAATGCTGAGAGAGAGAGAGAGAGAGAGAGAGAGAGAGATTATTAAGGCAACTTAAATGACTAATTAACTCTGTTCCAAGTTGCAACTTTCAATTGTTGGTGTCATGGAACTTGTATCTAGGAGTGACCAAGCTTAAATCACATAAGATCCATGGGATTAATGTGTCAATATCCTGTATTAATTGTTTGTTTCGTATAAAATTCATGTGAAATCCAAAATTAATGTATATCTCGATTAATATTAGGCCTCATAATTTTACTTGTGAACAACTTCGATTTGAATCAGATTGAATCTAATGAGTCCTCGAACCAATTCAGATCACTCAGTGGTAAGTTGACTTATGTTTATCGAATAAAGCAAGATCAAGCTGATTAACTTGATTTATCAACTTAAACCGAACTCATATTTATTTGTGTTTATTAAAGTTGAACCAACTGATTGTACACAAGCCAAGCGACATTATTTTTATGGATGAACTGAAGAGGAGTCACAATATATATTATATATATAAGCAAAGGGATTTTGACTTAGTAGAATAAAGGGTAAGTGCATAAATACAAGTTTAATGTAATTGACAATGCAAAAGATTCCAAGATTACAATTAAAACACAGCAATATACAAAAAAGGAAATACTTTAAATACTTAATTTAATGTTCAACAGGTACGCGGAATTAATATAAGTTAGATACAGTGAATGTGTACTGGGTGTTCATTATAATAAAACTTCGTCATTCAATTTTAAGACAAGATCTTACAAATGTGTAAAATAACATTACATGCCTTGAGGTTTTAGGCAATCAATCAGTGCAAATGATACTTGGGATGGAATCTGATTATAATAATAAAACAATTAGAGAAAAAGTTTAGCGTGACACCATTAAAAATTATTAAATGAGACGCACAATTAAATAATTTAGACATTTGAAACACAACCAACCGTAAAGAAAAGTGCCTAGCTCAATGGCAGGGCGGCCTGGTACCTTCACTGCTGGTGAGGAGTTCGACTCTCAAGAGATGTATGTGTGTGTGTTAGGCTTTGGCCTCTTCTTGTAAGAAAATAAAACAACGAAAGGCCCTAAGGCGGCATTTGCATTGCATGGGCTCAGGCCAGGCGTGTACGTTGGAATGTGATTCAAATTGAAGACCTCTTTTGTGCCAAGAGGACATGTAATAAGAGAACATATGAAAACAAATTTGATATTTTAAATATAATATATTTAAATTCAGTCCAAGTATATACAAAACGTTTCACATGTGTCTCGTACTGTGTCTCGGTTTTCCATACCGTTCCAAAACGGAAAACGGCTACATGCACCATAGAATGGAACAGATCGTGCAATCTCATAATAAAATTTGCGAATGCTTGTTGCTGGCAGGCTGCATGAGCAAGCACACTATAAAATTGTTCTAAGAATGGGGTCTTAATTTTACAATTTAGATACAAGTGTGACCCAAGGTTCATCAACTATTTAAATTCATCCAAATGTGATCCTATACATGAGTAGACTGCTTGTCCAAAAGTTTTATGCTGGCGGTCGGGTACCAAATATATTTAACTTTATTAGCGTATAAGATCACATTTGGATGGTCAATCTCAAGCCCGAATAAAGAAGGTTGCATTAGGTATCCGACAACCATCATACAAAGGTATGCAATATTTCCAACATTAATGTATTGGATTTCATTTAAACTATTAAGCGGAATAGTATTAGGATTGGGTGACATCTTGAAAAGTACTTTTGTTGTATTGTGTAGACTATTAAGCTTGATAGTGCTAGAATGGGTGACCTCCTCAAAAGTCCTTCCTTTGTACTCTCTAGACTACTCCGTCACATACAAAGATAGAATGCATCGACTCGGAGCATTGTTAGCTCAACGGTAGGGTGCTCTAGCACTGTTGCTTTGGTAGGACTCTCAATTTTAAGTGTTACATAATTTAAATTTATATTTAAAGGTATATATGTACTTTTTATAAGTATATTATATATATATATATATATATTTGTTTTTGAATTAAAATTTTAATTATTTATTAATTTAAAATGAATGATTGATATTTGTTTGAATTTACTAATACTTAAGTGTTACTATATACCAACTATATATATATATATATATGTTATGGTGCTACTATATACCAACTATATATATTTTAAAATTAACACGAATATCGATTAGTACTAGTGTATTTCAAGTTCTCTCTCTCTATATATATATATCCGCGGTAAAACTAACACCATTATTTCTTTTAGAATACCAATGGAAAGACAAGGCCAGATGCACCCTCAGGTCTCCGAACTCATGACGTTATACTTAGTTTGTCTACACCCTAACCGGTGAGTTATATAACTCAACGGTGGAGTATGCCTACGTGGAGACAAAGCTAGCCCAGCATAGGGGCGGGACTCCCAATAGGGGTACTCCAGTCATTTTCGTAAGAAGTTGACAATTGAGCTGACGGAAACGTTAGTGCGGAAGCACTGCATGGAAGAAACACGGATCTACAGTGTTGCTCGTATGACGAAAACGCCCATAACGGAGCCCGTTTACTTATCCTGATGAGAGGAGCAACCAATAAATCGAATTTCCGGAAATGTTGCCAATTTTCCATCCCAATTTAAACTTTCTGTAGCGGATGGTTGTCATTTACGGACAAGCATGTACTCTGAGAAGGAAGGACTCGTTGGTCATTTAACAAGCATGATAAAACCCCTTGAGGGTTTCCGCGAAATCTCGCCAATAACCACGCGGCAGACTCCTTTTGCCGGGCGGTGGCCGGCGATCGGGTTTCCCGGCCACCGCCTTAATTGCTCGGACCTGCTCCCGGGTACGTGCTTACCAAACTCCTAGAGAGCCCTCGATTGCAGAGACGACTATTACTATCCTTTCTTGAGCGAGAGAGAGAGAAGGGGGGGAGGGATAGCGCGTCATAAATTCATCGGTTACCCGAATCGATTGAGCGACCCCTCTCTCTCTCTCTCTCTCTCTCTCTCTCTCTCTCTCTCTCTCTCTCTCTCTTTCCTCGGCTGCCATAATAACTGCGCCTACATTAACTTCACTTCTATTTCAAAGAGAAGCTGAAATCCCCAACGAATTCGAGGCTGGATTCTATGGTCCACCGGGCGGTTTCTCGGCGGGGAAGGTGCCGTTTTGGTGGGGAAGAGGGAGTTATGAAATGGGCAGTGGACGCTCGGACTGGCGAATGAAGGAAGAAGAGAACTCCTTTCCCGTTCCACTGGATCTTCTGTGATTGTTTGTCTTCACTGGTTTCTTTCCTCTTTCTGTATGTTATGGCGGTGAAGGCGTT
This sequence comes from Brasenia schreberi, assembly GCA_036023115.1. NCBI lineage: Eukaryota > Viridiplantae > Streptophyta > Magnoliopsida > Nymphaeales > Cabombaceae > Brasenia > Brasenia schreberi. The sequence goes on from JAYKKT010000053.1 coordinate 1,722,597, forward strand.
TCTGTTACAGGATGATGAGGGATAGTGGCAAAAGGAGGGATTTTCTAGGGTTTACGGATGTATCTACATGGTCTGGAAGAGGCTTTCGGGGGAGTGAGTGGCTTCGGTTATGAGAATTGTGATCGAAGCGATAAGAGTTTGATGCTCGTGACGATGGACGGTGGCTCCGGCGATGACCAGGATGTCTCTGATCCCAGAAAGAAGAAGAGATACCACCGGCACACTGCCCGTCAGATTCAACAGCTCGAAGCGTAAGTTCCCTCTCTGTCTCTCTCTTACTATGTATTGTGTGTTTGTGTGTGTGTGTGTGTGTGAGAGAGAGAGAGAGAGAAGAATTTGTTTCAGTTCTGTGCGTTGTTTGTTTTATAGCTTTCTACTACGTAAAAGTGTGAACTTTTCTCTTGTAATGCGGCTTGTTGGTCCGTATTGCATGTGAACTATTTGTTGGTTGGTGTTGAAAGGTGAAAGCTTTGACGGGAATCTCTTTCTTCCTTTTGTTTCTGTTGGTATGTGAAGGATGTTTAAAGAATGCCCGCACCCAGATGAGAAGCAGAGGCTCCAACTCAGTAGAGAATTAGGACTTGAACCCAGACAAATCAAATTCTGGTTCCAAAACAGGAGGACCCAAATGAAGGTACTCATGCTTTACATGTGAAGTTCACCACTTACTAGCATGGATTCCTTTTTGCTTCAAATGGCTTTATAGTGTTCCTTTAAGTTTGATTAAGTTATCTATTTTTAATTTTAGTGGATATGCATGTATCAGGCACAACATGAGCGTTCAGATAATTGTGCACTCAGAGCCGAGAATGACAAGATCCGTTGTGAAAATATAGCCATCAGAGAAGCTCTAAAGAATGTGATTTGCCCCTCTTGCGGTGGCCCTCCTGTTGGTGAAGACATGTACTTTGATGAACAGAAACTGCGCTTAGATAATGCCAGGCTGAAGGAAGAGGTTGGTGGATTCTCCTCTTGGTACTTAACAATTTGAAGATGTTCTTGTGTTGGTTTAGTTTCTTGGTTGATCTGTTGATGCTGTCTTTTATCATCTTTGGGAAACTTTTAGCTCGATAGAGTGTCCAGCATTGCTGCAAAGTACATTGGGAGGCCTATTCCTCAACTTCCTCCAGTACAACCAGTGCACTTGTCTTCTTTGGACCTCACCGTTGGGGGTTTTGGAAGCGAACCAGCATCGGGGCCATCACTGGATCTTGATCTTCTTTCAGGAAGTTCGCTGGGGAATTCGTTAATGGGTCTCCCTCTGCAGAGTGGGGGAGTTGCAGAATTGGAGAAATCCTTTATGGTGGAGGTTACTACCAATGCCATGGATGAATTCATCAGGCTGATGCAGATGGAAGAGCAACTGTGGGTGAAGTCGGTTGGCGAAGGAAGGGAGACTCTTAATCTAGACGTGTACGAGAGAATTTTCCCTCGTCCAAACTTGTCAAAGGCTCCAGATGTTCGGACTGAAGCCTCTAAAGATACGGGACTGGTGATCATGAACGGATTGTCCTTGGTTGATATATTGGTGGATGTGGTGAGTAAATGATTCATCTCATTTTCAGAACTTGTATAGTATTTCTTGACTTGTAGTTTGAATTGTGAGGAACTGTCTGATGTAGAACAAGTGGGCTGAGATGTTCCCAACTATTATTTCACGAGCAAGGACCATTGAAGTTCTTGCTGCAGGCATGACGGGGAGTCGAAGTGGTTCTTTGCAACTGGTAAGCCAAGAATCTTAGCCTTCTCCTGTTTGGAAAATGGCTGTGTAAGTTCTGATTGGTTTAATGATTCAGATGTATGCAGAGTTGCAAGTTCTCTCTCCTTTGGTTTCAACAAGGGAATTCTACTTTCTTCGTTACTGCCAGCAGCATGGACCAGGGACATGGGCGGTAGTGGATGTCTCCATAGAGAATTCCAAAGAAAATCAGTTTAGTTCTTCCCTACTATGTCGAAAGCTTCCATCTGGTTGCTGGATCCAAGATATGCCTAATGGCTACTGTAAGGTAATTTACTTGGGAACTATAGTTGTTTTTTATGTTGATGATTAGTTGTGTTGGAAGGAGATAATAAAGAGTGATCTAGTTTATGTTGAGTTACCTATTAGCATAGCACATGATTGGGCTCTATGGAAACAAAGAATCCATGTAGCCAACTCCATCTAGTATGAGAAAAGGCTTAGTTGTTGTTGTTGTTTGTTGCAGGTCACTTGGGTAGAGCATGTTGAAGTTGAAGAAGATAGAAGTACGGTAAATCGAATCTATCGAGACCTTATCCACAGTGGCCTAGCATTTGGTGCACAGAGATGGCTCACAACATTGCAGAGGATGTGTGAGCGGTATGCAAGCCTAATGGTGACCAGCATACCGGCAAGGGAACTTGGAGGTACAATCTATTTCTATTCTACCGCTTAACGTTTCTCTTACAACTAGCGGTCTTCTATAGTGTCCACAGTTTTCATATTACATTGTTTCAAACAGTGATCCCTTCTCCTGAGGGTAGAAGAAGCATGATGAATCTTGCTCAGAAGATGATCAACAATTTCTGTGCTAGCATTAGTGCTTCCAGTAGCCATAGATGGACCACATTGTCGGGCATGAACAATGATGGAGTTCGAGTCACAACTCACAAGAGCACTGACCCTGGTCAACCCAATGGTGTTGTTCTTAGTGCAGCTACATCTCTGTGGTTGCCAGCTTCTGCACAAACTGTCTTCAATTTCTTTAAAGATGAGAGGACCAGGGGTCAGGTACTATAGTGATCTTGTCAAGGAAATCTTGTCCAAAGAAATTAGTCATCAACAGTTAAATTTTGTTTCATTTGCGAATAATGTTGCAGTGGGATGTCCTCTCTAGTGGTAATCCAGTGCAAGAAGTTGCTCACATAGTTAATGGCTCTCATCCTGGCAATTGTATCTCATTGCTAAGAGTAAGCATCTATGAGACCGAATCTTTATTCATCCTCATCATCTGAACAATATTCCTAATCCCTCCCCTCTTGTTTACAGGCATTCAATGCCAGCCAGAACAACATGTTGATATTACAAGAGACCTGCACAGATGCTTCAGGGTCTCTAGTAGTGTACGCTCCGGTTGATGTATCGGCAATTAACATAGCAATGAGCGGCGAAGACCCATCATGTATCGCACTCCTCCCTTCAGGCTTCACGATTTCGCCAGATGGCCGCTATGATCAACAAAGAGATGGCACAAGTAGCAGCAGCAGCAGCAGCAGCAGTAATGGAGGAACGGGTTCATTGATAACAGTGGCGTTCCAGATTCTTGTTAGCAGTTTGCCATCAGCCAAGCTCAATCTGGAATCAGTGACGACAGTTAATCACCTCATCAACACCACTGTCCAACAAATAAAAGCTGCCTTGAATTGCCCTGGTGCCTAATGGTTGTTACCTCATTAACTTAACCTGCACAGCTTTTAAAGGATCAGAAAAGCCTCAGTTCTTTCTGTTTGCATTCAAGATATTTATGATTCTCCTTGAATGCTTCCATCAAGACCTGACCTCTAGAATTTTCCCTTGTTTCCTCTTTTTTTTTGTCATTGTACGAGTCACCAGATGAATTCAGAGTCCTAAAACAAGGAAAGGAAGGAAAAGGCAGGCCTCCAAAGAGGGAGTCAAGAACGCACCATAGATGTCTTATTTTGTGCTATATGGTTCGGGTATTGACTTCTGTTCAGGGGCCTCCTCTCTATAGGAAACTTTCTGATTTGGTTTGTAATTTCTCCCTTTAATTTCATTTAGTTATTTAATGGCGACTGAGCATGTATGTAGCCGACCCACTTGATGTAGGACTAGGGCTTGGTTTTGGTATTTCATGCATACGCATTCCTTTGATTTATCTATCTGTTTCCTCTTCAATGCTTCACTGCTGCGTTATTTCCTATGCCACCAGACTCTTTGATTCCTTATTGGTTTTCTTGTTGCTCTTCAAACGATAGCGAGATGGTAGAGGGCCGTTCTGTCATTCTTTGAAGTATTGTGGCCATATGCATCAATCATAGTTATGCCTCTCTTTTCCTGGGGGCAGCTGGGTACCGTTTCTTAAATGCCATTAAATTTCTTCTTTTATTTGGTAACGTATATTTATGGAAAAGAAGTCTTAACATTTATATGAAAGCTATGCCTATTTATTGTGTATGAAATATGTATTAATGATACCAGATTGGTCGAAAGTGATGTTGCAGCATGCCGTTGAGTTCAGAAATTGTTTAAACGCAGGAAAACCATTTCAAAGGAGTAAAACTTCATCTTGTTAATTCTACATTTGCAATACTCTTCATCTTGATCTCTTCTGAAACTGCTACATATTTGCTGGGAAATTCTCGTTTTCACTTCATGCATCGCTTCTCATATCCATTTTGATTTCAGTAACTACATAACTTTTATCAGGAAAAGAAACCTTTGTTATAAAGTATAAATCATTTTCCTCCACTCCACAGTTCAGCTTCGAGCATCCCTGCTTCTGTCTATTTCGAGTCTTGGTATGGTCATCTTTCTCTGTAAATAATGATCCTCTATGCCAGGATGTCCAGCATGGGCAAGTTTTTTAATCTATATCTCGAAGAAACCACCTTTCTAAGCTGTCAGAACAACCCAGTGTAGAACTCTGAGATTCGAACCCGAGAAGGCTTGTTTGCAGAGGCTAATATGGGCTTACAGGTGTACACTATTGGTCTCATCCAGCTCTTTGAAAGCTGTTTTACTTGTAATGGCAAGATTCTGGGTTGGCATATTGTTTACAGTATATTTCTGTAACTGTTATCTCTTTGCATTAATTCTTAGTGAAATGATGCAAGCTAGATTCACCAACGTGAGTACCAATGTGGTTTCTTCTCAGAAACAAAAGTATCAATGCTGAGAAAGAAAAATACTATTGTTTTAGAGGGTGTGGTCCATGAAATTAAATGCTTATCACTGAAAATTGTGTTAATTATAGTTAGTATGGCCACTAGACCCTTCACCGAATGGTCTTAGTAGCTAGGGCATTTATGAGGGTTATCAAGGTTGCACGTGTGGAACACCTAAAACAAGAGTAAGTTGGCCATTCTCGAGCTGGTCCATGGCCATTTTGACAAAAAAAGAGGGTGTATTCATTAATTATAGAGGGCTGCCATGTACTGCAGGGGTTTAAGTTACCAACTGCCATCCTGAATTGGATGCACATGCTACTGCAGCAACTTCGTTTTGTGTTGCTGTGATATTATTTTGGGGAGAAAAGGAAATCGAGTTACACAACCCTGGAACTGACATAACTCAGCAGTCACCCCCCTTTTTTCATTCCCTAATCTTTTTTCCATAATTCACACACACACACACACACACATATATATATATATATATATAGAGAGAGAGAGAGAGAGAGCATAGTTGAGAGATTGGTTTGATCAATGAGGAAGTCTAAATTTTAAAGTACTTAATGCACATGAGTGTATTAAATGTGAAATGAGTGTATGACCACACTAATTTGTGTATATATATATATATATATAGCTGTACGATTGATAAAGTCTAGGCTAACAAGTATATTTGTGAAGCGTCTTAGTCTTATGATTTTGCATCATCTAAAGGTTGAAAGATCCAGGTGTAAGGGTAGGATTCTAATTTATAGGATCTTTGTGTGCTTCCCATCTTGATGTTAAGGCTCTTCGAGTCTTATGATCTTATGTATTAAATCACCTAAACAAACTTAAATAAAATTTCTAATAGCCATCAAAAGAAAGAGGCAGAATGGTCAGATGCCTTCAGATTTATCCCATTGTTGCACCTAAGTCCACCCCTTGGTTTCCACCACCACTCGTGAATATGCTCATACTTATTGTTGTGCAATGTAGTCCGTCTTCACTTGGCTCCGGCCTTCTTTTCTATGTCATTTATATACGAGTGTTCAACCTAAATACATTTAAAAAAATCTATAATTTTTTGTATTTTATTACGTTCTTTCTACCAAAAACTGTATGATTTCAGAGTTTATTTTACCAAAAACGTAAAGATCCCGAATCGATCCTACGATCTCTGATCCTAGAATCCTCGCACAATCTTACTTAGGATTTACGATCTTGATGACACCATTCTAAATGAGCAAAGGGGACAAGCAACAAAGAAGAATGAGTTTAACAAGATGGGCTGCATCAGTCCTCATATGGTTAGTTTGATTTCCTAGACAAGACCAGGTAAGTTAGAGCAGCCTAGTTGTCTCTAAAGATGGTATGCTGCATATTGTGGCTAGGTTGCATGAGCCTAGGTGCGATGGCAAGAGAGTTTCGGCTTGACCGACTGGTTCTGTCGATAATTTAACTTTTCCTTCTAAGTTTAGCTGTTAGATGCAAGTAACTAAGCATCATTTGATTTTGGTGACACATTTTATGTTGCATTGGCCAATTGTGGCAAATTATTTAACTTAAGTTTTCCTTTTTGAAAATGTTGAAATAGTTGACCCTTAATTGCCTAAAATGCTCTAATATAATTACCTTGTGGTATAGTTTAGAGGAAAAAAAATTTAAATGTCTTTTGACGAGTTTTCACAAGCCGAACATTACATGCTTATGTTCAGCTCGTATGCTTTGCTGAAGAGAACACAAATGAGCTAGCGATGAGCCGGACTATGGTGGCTTGGTTTGTTTATTTATCCTGCCTTGAGCTCAATTTGGTTAAGTAAATTGAATGAAAGTCCCTAAATGTTCAATGATTAGCATCTTAGATTGCTACCTTGGTGTTTAGAAATAAATGAATTTAGAATTTGTTGTTCACAGTTAAACTTAAACCAACAAATACATGTAATACTTAGGGCGAACGGGATCCAAACTCAGCTGGATCCAGACCCGTCCGAGCATAGGAACAGCAACACCGGATTTGGGTGTTGCTGGAAATAGATGGCCCTTGCCATAGTGAGATGGCTGCCGTTTTATTTCCCATTTGATTTAAGGGAAACTAACAATCAATAGCAACCCATTGGGTTGCTCCATAGATCTAACAATAAATAGAGGAGAAGAACCAGGATACCAATCGCGAAAATAGGTCGGAATCCCGTTAGTTTTGTTCATTTTAAGATCTTCATTTTTTTCAATTTTGTAGGAAAAAGATGGTGGTTGATCGTCGTTTTGGGCTTGGGTTGATGCCTTGAGGTGGTTATGAGTGTCGATTTGGTTGGAAAATAGTTATGATTCGCCATATTTTTTCTTCTACCGAGATGCTAGGGTTTTCTCTATTTTCATTTGGGTTTTCTGAACAAAACAAGGTTGCTGGTGGCCGATGTTGGGTTGTCCGGAAGAGGGGAGGCAGACGGTCGGTTGGAGACCATTGTCAGTCTTAGTCGACATCGAAAATCAATGAAATCACCATCGGGATCGATGGCTATCTGGATTTGGGAAAATCGTGTCCACTCCATGTCATGTTGTGTTTGAATCTCTAAATCTGACATGTGTCATGTCTGGATCATTAAGTGTCATCGTGTTGTGTTGTGGATGGATTGTGTCCAGTTTTGGGTTCTATTTTGTGGTAGAATGGGTTTTGGGTTTGTTATGTATTAGAAATAGGTTAGGTTCATGTTGGGTCTTAAAACAGGTTCTGGGTTTGAAACATAACTTGTTTCAATAGTTTCAATTTTGGTTGAGATTATGTGTTGACCCAAGATTACATAATACCTAGTGTGTTATCTAGTTTGAATAGGATATGGATCAAGGTGGATTCAAGACACCTTAATTAGATTTAGGTTGAGTTTTAGGTCATTTCAAGGTCATTTGGAAATTGATTTGGGTATGGTTTATTGCTTTAGACTCGTAATTAAATGAATTTTAATAATAATATTATTATTATTTATAATTATTTAAAAATTAAAATTGAAGTATTTGGTGATAATAAGAGTGGCCCAACAGTTTAGAGATTGGATCTTGGTGATCTTTTAGATAGGATGTTGTACATTATTTGATAAAACCATACTAGAAGTTATTTTCTTATATTAGATGAATTTAAATATGTATGATTGTTAAATGCTTTATTGATGATTCTTTAAGTGATTTTTGAAATCATGGGTAATTTGATATGCTTTTGAAGTGGACTTGTTTACGGCTTAGTTGATAAAGAGTATATTTTGATATGCGTGTGATGGTATAAAAATGATATGTGAATATATATAGATTTGGATATGAGCTTATGAATGATAAAGTATAATTGGTTTTGAAAAATAATGATGTGTTAATATATGAGTCGTACTTGTATGGTTTGTGTGGGGTCTCTAGAGATTTGTTGGTCCCTTGAGTGTTTTGCCTTGAGGTGAATATAAATTGTATTCTCGGGCATTCTGCCATGAGAGTCAATGTGGTTTGACCGTCGTGGATGGGATGACTAAGGATGCGAAAAGGAGGGTCAGATGACTCTCGTGACTTTGGGGCAAATAGAGTATGGCTTGTAATTATTGTGTGTGAATATGAATTTGAAATCATGAGTTAGAAATGAAAATGTGATTTATTAGGAAATGATTGTGAAAATATGTATGCTTTTAGTATGAATTCTATTTAAAGATGTTCAATCTTTCTATTGAGCTATGGGTCAGAGTTCACACTATCATTTTATAGTTCATTTTGAAGCTAACACTTTCAAGGCACATGTAACAGAGTAGCCATTTGATGGAGCTATGTTTTTTAGATGGTATGATTTAGATATGTTCAGTGGATCTCATACCATTTTGGACTTATTATTAAAACTTATGGATATTTATATATTTAAGTTTGATATTTCATTCGAATTAGATTTTGACTATTCTGGTCTTTGATTTCTACTCATGCTCACACTTGTGTGAGAAGCGACCATATGACATTCGTTTGGACCAAGTCGTTGTCGTGACTCGTGTGGGTGCGACAAACATTCACTTATGACCTTATTGTTGTTTTTTGTATGTATATATATATAGTGATTGAATCTTAACCAACAATGATGTTGCCTAAAGATTAGTTTTCAGAGATATGAGTATAATAATATTTTATTTTATCTTTTATAACTTTTAAAATTTAAATCACGCTCATGCCCCTAAAAACAGTGAGTGAATGAATGGTAGGATTCAATTTTCCTATATATAATGTGGAGTGCTAGCAATATTGATTATATTAATCCGGCCAATTGTTCCTTGTAAAGCAAACAATACAACTAATAACGTCAAGAATGGAACATTTGATACACCAGTCCGTGACCAAATCAAATCTTCAAAATCCAGATTCGGAGACAAAAAGGGTCGGTCAGTGTTAATCAAAATATTTGAAGAGAAAAGTAAAGAATTCCAGCGGTGAGTCCCAAAGGAAAGGGATTTTAGAGAGAGAAATGAATTTTTGGTTTTAATATCTGTTGGCCCCCTAAAGCATTCTGTCAGGATTAGGATTCTATTTGCTTTTTGAAGACGAATTAAAATTAATTCATCATTAACAGAGTGATGGGGCAGCAAAGAGCATTATGAAATTGTTAATTTAATAACTATTTTGATAAAATGGTTCATTGATCATTTAGCTTGAAGAAAATGTGGAAGCCTACCGAGCTTTCTGATTGATCTCGACTTGCCAACCAAGATAATATTTTCGTGACAAGCTAAACCAAACCAAGCCTTAGACTACATCAAACCTTAGTTGTCAGAAAACTCAATACTATGCCGTCATTTAACTTTATAAAAGGAATACTTCAGACATTCTTGCCTCTATTTAAGAGCCGATAAGGATAAATAACGTAGATCACATTGTTCTTTACCGGTTATTCGATTCACGGTACCATGTGGGTTTAGGCTCACAATTTTAAGTACTATGGTATCAAGTTCACGGTAGGAATCAAACGAGGAACGTGGTGGGGCCAGAACGATTGTTCTCTTCTTCTTCATCCCTTTTCCCCTCGTTCCTTTCTGTATTTTCTTCTTTTTCATCAACCCACAATAAGGGAGGGCATCGCTTGACCGCTTTCTTTTTTTTATATTCTTTTTCGTCCTTCTCTTCGTATTCATGTTTTTCTTTGTGTTTTTTTGTGTTGTGCTTTTTTTGCATTTTATGTTTTTTACTTGAATAATTTTTGTGCACTTTAGGTATTCAATGAAATTCTTGGGGATAGTACTCTTCTAAGTCACACAGACACTTCTAAGAGGTGGAGTGTCGACCTCGACACAAGTGCGACACCGACACCATGTCAGTGCGGCATGGCAAAAAAAAGAAAATTGTAACTCACGGTTCTGCTGTCTATGGTATATTTATCTTGGAGAACCCCATCAAAGAGGGAGTAATTTGTGAAGACGATGAAACCGAAGCCTCTTAGTTGACTCGTGACCTTATCTCCCATGATGACTACCTGAGTTACCTCACCATAGTTTCCAAAATGCTCCTTCAGCTTGTCTTTCATTATCTCCCATGAAACTCCGCTGATGAACGTAGAAAAATATCTCAACGCGGCCCTTCTTCACTTCCTTTTGTGTGGATATTTCATGCTTCAAAATCTGGTATCGATTTTGAAGTTCGGGTTTTTTGGATAAATGGGTCCAGATAGTGAAGATTGATTTGTGTATTATAATGAAATTAGTAGTTGTTTACCGTTTATGTGTTTTTGCTTTAATATAAAGTTATGTACTTGCTATTGTCATATACTTATGTTAATTGATGTCTCACTTGTTGTAGCTTGAATATTATATATAATATATAATATTATATATCCTAGCCGTGTCACCGGATGCAAAATTTTTGAAATTTACCATATCCCGCACCTTCACCCGCACTCGCAGCCGTGTGACAAAGGTGCTCTTTACCTCTACACCATGTGGTTCTCAATTATATTATGTGTTGTGTTTCTCTGAACATTTCGTACCATGTGGAAATATGTTGTGAATGAAGTGTTCGTTTAATGTTGTGTTCGTTTATATACCTAGTGGAAATATTGAATGAAGTTTTCGTTTATACACCTAGTGGAAATATGTTGTGATTTTGGATCCTTCTGAGATTCTGTTTCATTGCATGTTCGTTCACGGGAAACAAATGAAGTTGCTCAAACAATTCATCCCTTTCATCATGTTGGTCCATGCTGAACTGAAGAGAAACCCTATCAATGGGATCGGCCCAGGGGGTTGGGGCTGGGAGAGGTATTACGACCTCGTTGAACCTTTTCCTGTTTTCAGATTTAATGTTTGAAGCTAAAAGCAAAAGTAGTTGACACAAAGAAAAGAAACAAAAAGTTGACAGAAAAGAAACAGAAGTTTTCCTATAAGAGTTTTGGTGAACCACGAATCAGACATGAAGCCTGCGAGAAAATTGCTCACTGCAAGGAGAACGAATACAATGGTTGATGATGAGAGTGAGAAACATTATTTCTATCCATCTACTCTATATGTCTGTCTTGACCAACAAAGGAAGCTGGCAAGTGAAAGCTTCTCTGTAGTGTGAGCTTTCAAGGTAAACCGAGGGGATGACACAATGATCACGCTTAGATGGTACTCGAGTAACACAGCCACCAATTTGTTCGGTCTGTCTGCATGCAATCACGTTTACCTTTTCTTCTGCCTTCATTCTTAATTGAGTTCATAATAGGACCTTGTTCACCGTTTTTATTTTTTAAATATCCAACCGTATCGTGTCGAGAGCGCTCAACGGCAGGGCGCTCTAGCACCGTTGCTGCTGGTGGGGAGTTCGACTCACACAGGGTGCATGTTTGGGTGTGTGTTAGGCTTCAGCCTCCTTTTGTAACAAAAAAATAAAATCCAACCAGGGTCGACGCTAAGTAGATTGTATGTACTTAGCAGACATGCATGCCCTGGGTATTGAACTTGTAGCCTTCGTACCAAAGACTTTTACAAAAGCTACCACCTAGCCAAGAGAGCCTTAGCTCCTTGTGCTGTATAAAACTTATATTAATTCTATTGTGACACTTCTATCAATTGTCTATATCTTCTTGAACCATTGATCCTACATATTAAGAGCAGTATATATTTACTTCTAATAAGAAATTAATTCAGCAAGAAATCAAATGAACAATGCATGAATTTCTTAAACTCAATGGAGGTGCAACTGAAATTGGGGATATACTCATTTATGAAGGTTCTATAAACACACTTTGCTAGAGTTTTAAGTGCACAATTTCTTGTTTAGACATGGTTTATTTTGCCTTTCAATAAGCACAATTGAGCTTAAACATGCCAAACACGTGTCGCGTTCGAGTAGCTCGTCTTGTTGTTCAACCAAGATTTTCTGTCACAAAACAGTTCTTGCGCTAATCGGGGTATTTGTTTTGAATAACTTTGCTAGTAGAACTATCAACCACTAATCACTAATAGAACCAGGTTTTATTAGTGGTTGACATTAAGGGTGCTGACAAAACTGAACCAAACCAGTGGTTTAGTTCGGTTCTAGATGTCGAGCGGTTTGGTTCACTTTGGTTCAACAGGAAGAAAGAGAAGCAGTTTGGTTCATGGTTCAAAGGTAGGAACTAAACCATGAGAACCGAACAGGACTGAACCATCATATAAAGTTTATGTACTTATAGAGATATGAACTATGATAAGTATATAGGTTTATATCTATATGAGTTTTATAACCTTATATACATATAAAATTTGAACCATAAATCTAAATAACTTGTTGGCATAATACTTTGTATTTAACCAAACCTCAAAATAAGTAGAATCATGGTTTAAAACCAAACCAGAACCGTCAGTTCGGTTCTGACCACGACATGGTTTTGTTTGGCTCTCTAAAAAACTAAGAACTAAGAATAACGGCTTGGTTCAAGGCTGAGGCCAAAATAGAACCAAACCGATCCATAAAAGCCCAAAACAATTTCATTGATTGTTAACAAGCAGTGAATCTATCACCAAACAACAGTTCATGAAAGATGAAAGATGGTGTATATACTGGTTTTGTTTATGTTTGTTTTGATAATTTCCAATTCTGATACTTACGCTAAGTTCATCTTGTGAGATAAATTACATAGTGGGAGCAGGTCCTAGATGCTACGAGTTCGACTCCGAGCGTAGTATAGTGCACTGAGCAAGGGCCCTAACATCGGTAATTTTCTTGATCTCATATCTCTCAAGGGGCAGTTTTTTCTAGTTAGAAATAAATAAGTTAACGTTAAAATCAACCTTTATTATCATATGATACTCGAAAAAGAAGTGGTCTCTTCATAAACGATATTTGTATGCTTGTATTTCTCGTCTATACTTATGCTCAACCATTTTTTTCCTCAGAGTGCCTCCCGCTCCGTGGGCCGACTCCTTGTTGTTAACCGGCCACTCCGAGACTGCCCCGTAAGTTTTTTCTAGGTTATGAGCTTCTTTCGGTACCACTAAACAAGTCAAAACAGTTTGGGAAAAATCATGACCCGAATTGTGCATCAAAAACTTATTAGGTAGACAACATTCGACATAGTGGAGAGACCGAAGCCAGGTACGAAGGCTCCGGGTATCAAACTCGTGACCTTCATCTTGTGAGTCGAGCCCCCTACCAGGTGAGCTAGCAGCAAGGCGGCGTCTGCAGAAGGCAAGAAAAGCCAAGGCGAGTCGGCGAGGTTATCTCAGATGTGGTACAATGACTCGGGCCAACACGCATCCAAGTCGACTCAGTTTCCTTTTTCTGTTTTGATTAGGGATTGTGGATTGGCAGAGTATGAACTTGACCTTTCAATGAATGGTCTCTCTCTCTCTCTCTTTTGCTCTCAGTAGAAGGCCTTCTTTTTTTCCAGGTATGCACTGTCGGAGAATCGAACTCAGCACGTCCGTCTTGTGAGTCGACAGACCGGTCTAGTGAGCTCACGCTGTGAGTGCGTAAAAGGCCCTTTTTCTAGCCGATTTCTCTCTCTCTCTCTCTCTCCCTGTCTCCGAAAGTCGAGACTAAAGAGCTCTTATTTCTCTCTCAATTTAAAGAACCCTAGTTCTCTTCTCTCTCTCTCTAGAAAGGTAAGCCGCATACTTCGCTCTCTCATTTTTTATTTGCTCATCTGGGGTTTTCATTTCGTTCCTCATGTCTCCATCTGCATCGTTTTTTCGTTCTGTAATTTTATTATTTATATACGACCAGTTTCTCTATGCCCCTTCTTGTTTCATGGAATCTTTGAAAGATATGGTTTTTCCACCTGCTATTCACTTTCTTCTTGGTGGTGATTCGGAAAGCTTGGTTTTTTGCGATTCTGAGTTTTCGGTTTTCTTTTTCTTCCTTTCTATCTTGATGGAGATTTCTATTTTTTGTAGGGTGGTTTTGATTTTAAAGAGAGAAAAGATGGGGTTTTTATTGCAGAGTTAAGGAGCAGAAAACGAATCGTTGAAGAGTCTATACGTTTTGGGTTGTTGAACTTTGGGTCAATATGGAAGACAATGGAGGTTTTGGTATTCGAAGTTGGGTATTCCCCAACCAATCTCTCAAGGAGAATCGCGTTCTGCAGTTCATATCTGCTGTGGCCGAGCGGGAGAAGGCACTCATGCCATCCGAACGCGAGCCGACCGTCTCCGTAGCCGGGAACGCGAGATTCGTTGACCGAAACGGCTTGGTGCCGGAGTTCTCGGTTGCTCACACAGCGCCTGTCGAGTTCTCTAGGGAGGCATGGCTGCAACAGAGAGATATGCAAGCGAAGCTCTTCCACCCATCGTCGGGGAACTCGAATTTGAATGCGAAGGGTTTCGGGACCACTACTCACGAGTCATCTGGTAATCAGATGTTGCATGTCGGCTCCTCGGGTGCCTGCAAGACCGAACCAGCGCAAGAAGGGGGAGTGGAAGGAAATGGGAAGAAGGAGACTGAACTGGAGAAGCAGCCGAAGGCCCCGAAGACAAAAAAAGCCAGATCAAAGGTCACATTGGTGAAAGAGGACGCCGGTTCGCCTCCGAAAGGTGGCAAGAAAAATTCTGGTGTTGTCCTCAATGGGATCACTCTTGATCTATCATGTATACCAACCCCTGTTTGTTCATGTACTGGGGTAGCTCAGCAGTGCTACAGGTGGGGTTCTGGTGGGTGGCAATCTGCTTGTTGTACTACAACTTTATCTATGTATCCCTTGCCCGTAAGCCAGAAGAGGCGTGGTGCGCGGATTGCTGGGAGGAAAATGAGTCGCGGGGCCTTTAAGAAGGTCTTGGAGAAGCTCTTGTCTGAGGGGCATAGCCTTTCGAATCCGGTTGATCTAAGGACTTACTGGGCCAAGCATGGTACTAACAAATTTGTTACAATCAGGTAAGGATAGATGCATGATGTCGGTGTCCTCATTTGATCCTTTGTAGGCCTCTAGAGCGATGCAGCGGCCGGTTTAGGTTGTGTATATATCTTTTAGGGCCTTCTGTAGAGGTGGTTTTGAATTAGCCTGTAACCGATGAATCGATCTTGATGATGGCACACGGTAGTTTCAAGTTGAAACAATTCCTTCTCCCTTGGTGTTTTTGCATTTTTATTAAATTTCAAGCAGGTGTACTTCGTGGAGTTATGGATCTCATGATCTTGTGGGAGCTTGATCTCTTATCTTGTTCCAACTTGTTGACAGTTAGAAGCTGATTTCTGTGTCTATTTTCTTATTTGCCAATTTAGTATTTTCTGCATGATTGAATCATCTGTTCTTCTTTCTTTTATGAAATCATGTTTCCTGGTACTATCTTGAACCTTAATGTTCTCCGTGCATAATAACTCTCTTTAGACCATCTTCGCTGCATTTTTTGCCGGCTATGCAATTGTTGTGTTTCAATAACAGAAACAATAAGTCTCTGGTGGGCCACTTGGATATCCAGGTTATCACTCTCATTAAGTCAAATCTCTGTGGTATGGTAGGTTATTAGTCTACTTTAGTCGTTACTTGTATATGTGCATGCATCCATCACCTCAAGCTTTTATTGGGAGAGGTGAAGGGACTAGTTAGGCACATAGTAATGGTCGCTCATGTATTTGAGGGAGTTCTGCTTCATGTTGGAGTTATTGGATGGAAGGTTGTGGCTTGAAGTCATTAAACTTAGTCTGCAGGTTGTTGACATAGAGTGATCTCATGTTGGATTCTTAACCTTTGTTACTGCTCAAGTCATGGAGTAGCTAGTGTAAACTGCATGTGTGGAACATGCACATGGAGAAATTTTGTCATGTTTGGCTGCCATCACATCATGGTTAACGATAGATAAAATAATGTAATAAATGTTCGCATTGATGAACCCTTCTATTCCTAATTAATATAAAGCAAAAATTGAAATTGTGATGAGGACCAAACTGGGTATTTTTAAGGGATAGATACATATTATGGCTTTCATCCTAGACCTATGTACCCAAGTGTGAACTCTGAGTTTCTTTCAGCTTTATTTTGCAAACTGTGGTTTAACTTTAATAAATTTAGCGGAAGCAGGTTCCTTGTTAGTTCTTGCTATTCCTGCTGCTCACAAAAACATGATGTGTGATGCCGATCTCATTTACTCAGTCACTCCGTAAATGCAGAAGTTTTGGTGGTCTAATTTACTAGTCCCTCTTTAATTGGGTCAAGCACTACCACTTGGTATCTTCTGTTTTTTTCCCGTACTCCTTTCAGTATATTGCTGTATTCTTTCCAAGTTAGGAAACGGTTTCCCCCATATATGGTTTTCTTTAAATACTGCAGCCCTTTACATCTTGAATTTGGCTGTCTCAATTTGCTATGTTACACAGACACTCAGTTAGGATGTCGCGCTCATGCCGGATACTTCAACACTTGACACTTGGCGCTCCTACTTTTCCCTTCTCCAACTCGACAGTAACTATTTTCAACTTTTAATCTAAAAGATTCTTAGAGATAGTCTAGTACTTTGTCCCAAGAACACTTAATGCAAGGTGGACCTTTATTCCTTTTCTAGTGAATATTAACCTTCGGAAACTGAGATAATCTTCTAGTCTTATAAAATATTAATTATGTAATCTTTTATTTATAAGTTATGTGTTATTGTGTCCTTGCTCCCATAATTTTTGAAATTGGTGCGTCCCGCTTCAATTGGCACCCATATCTGCACCCTTTTGTCAGAGCTCAATTGTTGATCTTCCTTAAAGCAGCCTTGGCAGTGCTGCTTCAAAGCATCTGAGTGGATTTGTTGGGATGTAACATGCCATGGTTCACAGGGTAGGATCATTAGTTGCAGTTATGTGATAAGTTCATGGATTTCGATAATTATTTACCTATGTGAAGTTCCTATTATACTTGCTTCTGTGAGTGCTTAGTAGAACTGCAGTTATTCGGTTTTCATGAACAAAGTCGCTTGCATGGCGATTCTGTCACATGTTTATAGTTTCTACTAGCATAGATAAGTTCATCATGCATCACGTGGTAGCCTAAGGAGAATCCATATAAGGTTTCACCTTTCATATATTTGGCATGCATGTGAAAACTTATGAATTGCCTTATTTTCAATATAGGGTACAATTCGGGGGAAGATAGAATATTTCTTTTATTACAAGTTCTGTTTGTGTACCAAATGCTCGGCCCTTTTCAATCACTTCACTCTGTAGGACACTTATTTTCACCTTTTTGGATCACTTCACTCCTTGCATTCGCACTTCTCTTAAGAGTCATTATGTGTTCTTTTTTGTTATGCCGTCCACGTTCCGTTCTGTTGATTGAGACTATCCATGTAGCCTGCCGTAAGCATCTTCTGAAAGGTTTCTGAATTTGTTTGATGAACTCAGAAGTATGTCCTATCGGCGTAGAAATACAGTTCATAAGGTGGGTATATGAAAAATGATATCTGTTACATGTTTGTGCTGCTGTCTTGTTCACCTAGCGTACGCTATGTTTGCATCTTGATTGATTACTTAACATCGCGTCATGTTTAAGCATTTGGCGCTTGTTTGCCGTATTCAAGGTTTTGCATTGATCTACCTGATGTCTTTGTTTTTCATATAAAGGATTTAACTGGCAGTTCCATTCAGTTTGATCTCTCTGACGATTGTTAATCATATTGAAGTTGGTTTTTTGTTTACGGAGCGTTACCTTTGTGATGAATGGTGGCATTTGGCACAATATTGTAATTAGCATATCGGTGCTCGATACGGGACATTAAAATATTGAAAAATAAAAAATTTGTAAAAAAATCATCTCGTATCGTAATACAGGATATTGTACGATATGTGATACAATGCTCATATTGTAGTGTATCATATGATGTGTCATACATGTATATTGCGATACATGTATTTGATTCATATTGGTTCAGATATCGATATACTCGTATCGCGTATTGTATCAGTAAGATGCTTATAACATTGATTTAGCATTGTTATAGAATTGACCCTTTCATTTGATGCCATCTTTCTCGTGAAACTCCGATTTTTTGAAATAAATCAAAAAAGGAAAAACCTGTACGATGATTACAAATATATCTTGGTTGTTTTCTTCTCTAACAAGTTCTCCAGTGGTACATTTTGTTTCTTTCACCAGGGTGTGGAGCCTTCTACAACAACAATAACTAAGCTTTTTCCCATATTACATGGGGTTGGCTAGATGGATTCTTCATTTTCACGTAGCTCTATCACGTCATTTTAGCAGTTAACTCAATATAAACTAGATTATTCTTTATTGTTTTTTCCTAACACTTTTGTTGTTGTCCTCTCTTTTAATATTTTTACAATCTAGTTTTTCATATCTTCTTATAAGAGTGTCCTTGGGTTGTCTTTTTAAATGTTCAAACTATTTTAAAGATTTTCTCTCATTTTATCCTACATTGGTGTTACTCCCAATTTGTTTCTAATAACCTCATTATGTATACGGTCTTTCCTTGGGTAACCACTCATCCATCTCAATATCTTCATTTATGTTACGAACATCTTTCGCACATTATTAGTTACCCAACACTCATAACCATAAAACATAACAAGTCTAATTATTGCACTATAATATTTTCCTTCTAACTTTAATGATATCTTCTTAACGTACAGAATACCTTGTACCCTTTCCATTTTAACCAATCGGCATTAATTTTGATGAAAAAATTGACCTTAGGTATTGAAAGTTTTTCGTGTGAGGGATGCAATGTGTGTTAATCTAGTTTTTCATATCTTCTTATGGGAGCATCCTTGGGTTGTCTTTTTAAATGTTTAAACTATCTTAAAGATTTTCTCTCATTTTATCCTACATTGGTGTTACTCCCAATTTGTTTCTAATAACCTTATTATGTATACGATCTTTCCTTGTGTGACCGTTCATCCATTTCAACATCTTCATTTATGTTATGAACATCTTTTGCACATGTTGATGATTAGTTACCCAAAACTCATAACCATAAAACATAGCAGGTCTAATTGTTGCACTATAATATTTTTCTTTTAACTTTAATGATATCTTCTTAACATACAGAATACCTTATACCCTTTCCATTTTAACCAATCGGCATTAATTATATGCATAACATCTCCATCAATTTTTTCATCACATTAAAAAATTGACCCTAGGTATTGAAAGTTTTTCGTGTGAGGGACGCAATGTGTGTCAATCTTAATTTGTCCTGTAAAGTACTCAAATTATCTAACTTACATTTTATATATTTTGTCTTTGCTCTACTAAGTGAGGAGCTTTTACTTTGTAACATTTTTCTCCATAATTTTAATTTTATTAACTTTTTTCTTAGACTCATCCACTAACACAATGTCATCTGCAAATAACATAAACTAAGATACTTCATCTTGAATATGTTTTGTTAACTCATTAATGACCAATATAAATAAATATGGACTTAAAGTTAATCCTTTATGTAACTCAATCTTAATTTCAAATGAGTGTAATTTCTTATGAGTCCTCACGTATGTTTTTACACTATTGTACATGTCTCTTATAAGATTTATGTTTACTCAATGAAATACTTCTTTTTTCAAAGGTTTTCCAAAGAACATCTCTTAGTGCACTATCCTAAAAAAAATTTGGATTAATAAATATCATGTGAAGTTTTTCTTTTCTGTTCTAAAATGTTTTATAAGATGTCTCAATTGGTGAATCGCTTTAATAGTAGATTTATCGAGCATGAATCTAAATTGGTTCTCTGTTGTACTTTATATTTGTCTTAACTTACAATTGATAATTCTTTCTCATAATTTTATAGTATGGCTCATTAACTTGATCTCCCGATAATTCACACAATTTTAAATGTCTCTCTTGTTCTTACACATGGGTATAAGTGTACTCGCTCTTCATTCATCGGACATGTTTTAGGTTCTCCATATTTTATTAAATAGTCTTGTGAGCCGAGTGAGTCTATAGTCTTATAATTTTTCGTACTTCTATAGGAATATTGTATGATCTTACAAATTTAACAACCTTCATATATTTAAGAGTCTCTTTAACTTTGTTTTTTGAATACGTCGATAAAAATTATGGTTTTATATACTTTTTTGATTTGGCTAACTCTTCTAAGCTAATTCTAATGTCTATATTTTTATTAAAAAGTTTATAAAAATAGTTTTTCATATATTTTTGATATCATCGTTTGCTAATAGAATTTTTTCATCGTGCACCCAATGGAGCTAGAAGAATTGGTTTCCCACTGATCCAAACCCAAGTTAGTGTGGGACAATGCTTGGATTTGGATCTGGTTTTGGTTCAATTCAACTACAATGATCTGGTTTTAGTGAGCAAACCCTCCAATTTTCCAAAATCGGGTTGTGGCGAGAACTCAACCTCACTTTCGTTAAATGGCAACAGCTGTTTAATTAATGTGCCATCTCATGGTTTTATGATTCTACTATTTGACCATATATATGCACATATATACATATATATGAGAGAGAGAGTACATGGATCTCCATCGTAAATGTTGATCGTCTGGCTTGATCCAGGCCTGGCTGGACCCACTATCAATGCTTGCTGTGTTAATCGAGTGCACGGTTGCGATCTAACATATAAAAATATGCGTCGAATAAACCGTAAGAGATCTCTTCTTCAAAATAGAGAGCATCGAATTGTCATCATTAGAATCATAGATATGACGCTCTGGAAGAGAAAAATTTCCGAAAACCGTGAGTTGACGAAGTCTCTCCGCCTCCCAACGAATGACTTGTCTCAACCACCAATCTCTCTCTCTCAAGGAAAACAACGTCGTCGTGCCCCCCTCACTTCCTCACCGTGACGAGGATCCCCAGCGCCAACAACAAATAACAAAATCCCAATCTTTCCCCCTTTCTCTTTCTCCCTCTCTAAAACAATATTCTCAAACCAAGAATCACAAAGCAAGAAATTTCTAGAGAGAGAAAGAGAGAGATGGAGCAATGGGCGAATGACATGACCCCCATTACGTTGACATTCTCATCTGCATCGTCACCTACGAGGCGTCCTCTGTAGGCTGTCTCCTGAGATACGCATGAACGAATGGTAGTGATCTGATCGATAGGACGGCGGGCGATCGGAGAGATGGAAGTTGATGGTGGGGAGCTGGCTTCGTCTTCGTCGTCGAGAGGGATGGCGCTGTGGAGGCGGGCGGCGGGGGCGATGAAGGATGGGCACAGCCTATGGATGGCGGGACGGAGGCGGTACCCAGAACTGGAGCAGGCGGTGATACGTGCGACGAGCCACGACGCCTCGCGGGTCGACTACGCTAGCGCGCAGCAGGTGCTCGCGTGGGTGCGGACGTCGCCTGGGACGTTCCTCCGGCCGCTGATGCAGACGTTGGAGCGGAGGATGCAGCGGACCCGCAGCTGGGTGGTGGCGCTGAAGGGCCTGATGCTTCTGCATGGCATCTTCTGCTCGAGGGTGCCTCTGCTACACACCGTCGGACGCCTTCCGTTCGACCTCTCCAACTTCCAGGCACGTCTCCCTCCTTTCTCTTTTACCATCTTTTGGATTTTTAAAAATCCATCCTTTCCTTTTCAACCATTTACGTAGTTGTGACTTGTCTCTTCCTTTTCCACTGATCTCAAAGATGGCTTACATGTTGGCCTCAAAAAGAGAGAAAAGAAAATATGTTTTAATTTGCACCAGAGAGCAGTAGCTCACACTGGCTAGGGGTCGATGCGCTAGTTGAAGGTCATAAGTTCTAATACCAGGGTGTGCATCCTTCGGCTCCCCATTTTACCAGAAAAAGAGCCTATCTTCCAGATAAAATAGTCCAAACATTAATGGAGCTTATACACGACCACAGAATTTGTTATCAAACACTTAGTTTAAGCCTTTTCCTTTAAGAAATTTATAGCCAGATTTTATGTGCCCATAGAATTTATCACCGATCGCATAGTTTAAACATTTCCTCCAAGAGGACTTTATGATATAGAAGGATGACTACGTTCTTGAATTTATAGGAATTTGGTTACCAAGTGTATCAACAATTACACGATATTTGAGAACCAACTGTTGAAATATATATATATATATATATATATATATATATATATATATATATATATATATATATATATATATATATATATATATATATATATATATATATATATATATATATATATATATATATATATATATAAACTGAAAATCTCGTATGCAGATGCTGGTAAGACTGGCATATAATTCTAATGTACCGTAGTGCTTCCATAGTTTACCGTTCAATTTCCAAAACGGACGTTGTATTCACAGTAACTATGCTTCCAGGATCGTTTCTGCAGGCACGCTCGTTCATGGGGATACACAGCCTTTGTCCGGTCCTACTTCGCGTTCCTCGACGAGAAATCATGCCTCCTTTCTGCCTCCAGCAGCAACGACATCGGCGGTTCGATCACCAACAGGGCTCTAGCTCGTCTGGAGAGATCTCAGGGACTTCTTGACTTGTTGCTTCAAATTAAGCCTTACGCAGACGGCATGAATGTAAACCTGATCCTAGAATCCATGGACTGCGTGGTGATCGAGATCTTTGATGTCTACAGCAGCATCTGCCATGGAATCGCCCGCGTCCTCGTCGGGATCTTCAGTGCCAGCCACCGGGAAGCCATTATTGCTTTGTGGGTACTTAAGAAAGCAGCTTCGCAAGGAGCCCGGCTCGCCGAATACTTTGATATCTGCAGAGAAATTGGAGTCCTCAATGCTGCCGAATTGCCGGCCGTCGAGCAGATTCCGCCGGAGGACATTGAGGACCTCGAGCGGCTCATATACGGGGTGTCGGTGCAGAACGGTATCATGAGTGTCCTGAATGACAACTGCAGTAATGAAGATGAGAAGGAAGAAGCTGGTTCTGAAAGATTGATCAAGGATTCTGCTACTGTGATTACTAAAGATTGGGTTTTGTTCAATGACGATTCATTGATAGAGAATGACAGAGATAATTCTGTTGGCAAGGATCCTTTTGCTGCTTCACTAAGCATTCCTCCCCATGTTTATTAGAGAGAGGGAGATCTAATGTTCTATTCTTCATGGAAACTTTAACTATTGCTAATGGGAAAGGAGTACTTCCAGAGGATGGGATGTACACACACAACAGATCAATCAAGAAATCATGGCCAAGAACCTTGGAATCTATGGAACTGAAACAACTGGATCTTTGTATGTTATATAAAAACAAAGTATGGGAAAAAGCAGCTTTAAGAGAAAGGACTACATCTTGTACTTTTCCGTTTCTTTCGTTTTTATGTTTGTAATATATGTGCTGACTTGTTGTTGGAGAATTATGACTGACGGAGGGGTATGACAAAGTCATATGGCTGTACGCTGTTGGTGGTGGAGGCATATATCAGTAAAGCATGTGTATAGTTTGACGCCACATTATAATTAACCTTGTTGAGATGTCTTAAATGGTGTATTTGAAATACTTTTACCTTTCTAGGCACATATAAATTTAAATGATACCTGTTTCATTCACCACTGCCACCCCTCCGCGCAGACTTAGTCCCTAAGGTCCATTGAGTTATTCCTTTCATAGTGACCCTCAAATGGCATGGTTGCTCGTCGGGGGAGGAAGATTGATTGTTTACAGACACACAAAAAGGTTGTATTTTACAACAAAATAGAGTCGCTGCTGGCTCTTTGAATGAGAAGAATGAGCATTCCTGAGAGATTCGCGAGAGGTTTCAGTCCACCCATCATGCTTGATGGAAGTTTCCCGGGTACTAAACATATTATTACCTTTTATATATAGAACATATTCGAAGAAAATAATCGTGGGCAAATCTAAATCGAGTCAAGGTGGCCAAATATTTAAAATATTCTTAAAGAAAAATGGTCGAAATATTCGTGGGCAGGGGTGCGTAGTTTAGTCCACCCTAAAATAGTACGTGGGCTGTTTGCCTCGTTCTAAAATATCGGCTAATGACAACACAAACCACTAAGTTTTTTTTAGGAAAATTTGGCTCATAAAATTTTCAAGAGTATCTATTAGGAAGAGGACGGTACGAGTAAATAAGTTAGTTTTGTCACTCGAATGTAGTGAACAAGTTACTAGAGGAGTCTCCATATTTTCAGCATAAACACGTGTAGAGGATAAAGAAGTTGGTTATAGATAATAAGATTAGTATTGATACTTACAACATGTAAGTTAAATTAAAGTGGTAAATACTACGATTCGAAGAAAAATTCACATCCTATGTTTAAAAGAGACAAAGTATGTGGAAGAAAGAAGATTGAGAATAAAAGTTTTAAATTATAATACTCAAGAAAAAGAAGGCTCAAAATAGAGTTGATGTTATTATAAATAAAGATTTAAAGAATATTACGGTAGACATTCAACTATATAGTGACCAAATGATAATAAGTGAAATTAGTGTTAAAAATATAGGCTTTGAATATAGTTTGTGCTTCTACACCCTAAGTAGGATTAGAAGATAGTATAAAGAAGGCTTTTTGGGACGAGTCAAATAAGAATTTCACAAAGGTAGATATTTTGTTTAAGAGGAGACTTAAATGGACATGTCAGTAAAGATAAATTTAGATATCAAGGTATTCACGAAAACTATGGTTTTGGGGATATAAATAAGAAGGATCGAAAAATTTTAAATTTTGTTATCGCTTTTTATATCTTTATATCCAATACAATTTTCAAAAATCGAGATTAACATTTAATTACGAATAAGAGTGTCTTGTCACAAACACAAATTGATTATTTTGTTTGTAGGAAAAAAGACAAATCGTGTTGTAAAGATTGTAAGGAAATTTTAAGAGAAAGCTCAACATCAACTTTTAGTAATGAATTTCAAACTAAAAAAGTAGACTGAAGAATACAATGCATAGAGCGATTTGGACTAGACGGTGAGACATCAAATGTGGGAAAAAAGATATATTTAAACAAAAAGTTCTAAAGGAAATGCTTAGAATTATGTAGGTATACCTTATTATACGTGAACCAATATGACTATATATATTAGAAAAGTGACAAAAGATGTATTAGGCGAATTCAAGGGAAGTGTACAGACATAAAAAGAAGCTTGTTGGTGGAGCGAAGTGGAAATCAAGGCAAAGAAGCATATTACAAATTGCATTATACAAAGAAGACTAGTGAAACTTTGAAGCTTATAAGAAAGCAAAGAAAGAAGTAAAAAAGACCATTAGTGAAACAAAAGCTAAAATTTGAGAGGATTTATATACAAAGTTTAACTAAAAACAAGGTGAAAAAATATTTTTAGAATAACTAAGACTAAAGATAAGAAAATTAAGGATCTTACTTTTGTTAGATGCATAAAATTTCACTACATTTTGATAATTTTTAATATTTTGTATTCAATGAAATCTATAAATCCATGGTGACGTTCAGGTTGATAACTTATTAGATCGAAAAACAGATTAGGAATTGAATCTACTGTTGAGTACTTGCTTCCCAAACTCTACCCGTTCCAATTCTCAACAACTATCATGAATCTATTTGACACGGTGACTTTGGTTTGAAGGGGATGTCGGCGGGGGTGCCGCCCTGATCAACCCTTTAACCATGGGCTATTTTCCGTGTGCAACTACGAAATTTCATATCATCCAAAAGAGAATGTTGGTAACTACATTTCTTACCTTATATATATAAGGATGACAATTTGGACCCACCCCCTCCGCTCTGCCCCGCAGGAGTGAGGTGGGGTGAAGGAGATGTTGGGCGCGGCGGGTTTGTGGTAGGCTCGTCCTCGGAGTGTATATGTTTATTTATATAAAATGTATGTTTATTATATAGATGTGTTTATAAGTATTTTATATGTTTATATTGTTTATAGTTATATTTATACATAATAACTTTTAGTTTAATAATATAAAACACCTTTAAAAAGAATTTGTATTTTATGTAAAATATATAATATTAAATGTTTTGCTATGGGTAGGGACAGGTGCAGGTTTGATCCTCAACACTCTCACAAATCGTCTAATAAAGTATGACATGGAAGGCAATCTAGCAGCTCCTAGTTTATATATATAAAGAGAGATCGTAGTCCATGCATTAATCATTCATGCTCATATCTGCTTAATAATTTCAACCATTTTACTATTGAGATCAATAGTTGAGATCTTTAAGCAAAGATTAAAATAGTATTAAGTGCATTGAATGCACTCTTCAAAAGGTATAATAGTACATTTTGTTTTATAAATTCAAAACTCAATTATTGATCTCACCCATTGATCTCTTGAGATGTTTAAGGATTTTTGGGAGTGCACATTTATCACTATATATATACTCCTGGAGTACTATCATTCTATCACCGTCGTAGATGATCTTCACAAGAAAGGCACCTTGTTAGCACCATGCCAAATCGTTTATCAAGGACGATCGTATGACTGTGAGAGTACCATTCCCTCTCTCTATCTATATATATATATATATTAATGTGGCTTTGGTGCTCGAAAGAGGACTTAGGTCCAATGCCTGTACTGTCAAACACACCCTATACTTTGGTCTAGAAAGCGGAAAATGCCCCAAGCTCGTGGTATGCGTCTTAGCTTTAGGCAGTGCGAAATGTAAGGCACAGTAGCCATGTCAAAGTCGATCGTTCACCTCCAAAAGGAGATCCTCCTCATCGAAAAAGAACATCAGAGGGAACACTCGTTCCGTAAAATACTTAATATAATAAATCTTATATTCTGTAACTAAAGAGAAAGGAATACTAAATCTTATATTTGTGTACGTCATATTCTCATATTTAATTTTCTATAAATTTAGTCTAATTTT
This sequence comes from Brasenia schreberi, assembly GCA_036023115.1. Classification (NCBI taxonomy): domain Eukaryota; kingdom Viridiplantae; phylum Streptophyta; class Magnoliopsida; order Nymphaeales; family Cabombaceae; genus Brasenia; species Brasenia schreberi. The sequence goes on from JAYKKT010000053.1 coordinate 1,749,602, forward strand.
TTATACAGTACCCGTACCTGTGAATTCAAAATTATAATACCTCCCTCACACCTGTATTAGTACCTGCTACCTGATGTTAATGGTGATGATGTACACATTTCTACGGTAGTTCCCCAACTAACTAACTTCTTGTTTCAAGCAAATCCAAAACCAGGTCCTCTCACGCATTGAATGGAGTTGGCTAAATGGGTTCCTGGTCTCCATTAGTGTGATCTATGTTGCCTGTTTTAAACTCAGCCTTTGACAATTAAATTTTAACGATCTCATATCCATGCTCGTCTTAGAAACAGATGGTTTTCATATAGAGCAAGCTGATACAATTATATACTTTGATGTTGTAAATGAATTATATCCTTTTATTGGTATAATTTATTATAAAATTGCCAATAAATTCCACTGGTTTATTCCCAATAAACAGAGATCAGTTCAAAGTACCACAACCCGAATAGCGCGATTGAGCACATTTGGCTTCTTCTTTTTTTCTGTAGTACGATAGCTATAACTCAACTGATACACCTACTTGTTCAATCTTACATTGTAAACGAACTTGTACATAGTTTGTTGCCTTTGGCCCAGGCTCACACAAGGAACCGCAAAACAAAGCCTTGACATGAAATGACTGCCAAGGATCTTCGAACTTCGCTCACTCAGCATGACGAATGAACGAGACTGATCAAGCTTCACTCGTACAATTTGTAAAGATTTTTGAGTGAACCTTATGCAAGCCAAACATGAGCCAGATTTGAATAGCTCAGTTGTCACCCTATTGAATAGTTGCATTCGAGATAACCCAATGTCCATGGGACTTGATCACGTTGGCCACGAAATGTGAACCAACCTGAAATGCTCGTGATGTGGCCCGAATTGGACACAAAAACTACGCATAGGAGTTAGGGTTATCAGTTATGAGAGATTCTGAGGTCAATGTGATTGATTTCGCTCTTCACCATGTCTTGCCTGCTCCAGATAGAAAGAGAAACCTTTTGTTTTTCTTTGTTCTCTTCTTTCCTTGTATACTGCGCCTTCAGTAAAACTGTGTGTTTCCACATCATATGGTATTTGCACAACATTAATATATATATATATATATATATATATATATATATATAGAGAGAGAGAGAGAGAGAGAGAGAGAGAAAGAGAAACTTGAGAAGGGCTCAGGTGAGAGAGACCCTTTTGTTAGATCCATTTGATTCATCATGTTGCGTGCCGTTTCAATCAAATCCTATCACATGAAGGGATTTAACATCATAGATAAAGTGAAGAATTAAAACGTTGGGAACTCATCAATCCTACCTTCAGCTCAGGTGGTTCTCTCACAATGCAAAGACAAGGGATTCATGAATTCTAATGCCAAAATTTGGGTTCCTTCTGAAGATTAAGGTACTCAAAGGTTCATCTCTACCCAATTACGCTTGAATTCCTTCCTATAGTTTGGATTTCACGAAACTACTTGAACAATAGTAAATGAAGACGCTATCTTGATATAAAACCCTCACCTCTAGCTGGACGACCTTGTTTCGACATGTTCACAAACGGCTCAGCAGTGTTTGATGAGCCAAGTTGAAAGTGTGTGTTTGAGAGAGAAAGTACTTTCTCCTGGTATCCTATGACCCTCTGTGGTTATCGACCTACCGATTGAAGGCAATCAAATCTTTCCTCTGGACGCCGAGGATTAGACAAAATTTCAGCTGTTCAGATGCATTCAATTGGACGGCTAGGATTCGACATATGATGAGGTCATTTTTTCCATTAGTTAATCCACCAATCACTTTAAAAGTAAGAAAAATAAGTTACAGATTTACTGCGCAAGTAGAAAGACTCGAGACAAGAGAAGAGTAAAAAATAAAAAGAAATGCCTTTACACGAACGGTTTCCCTACACAGAGGCCGTGTCTCTTTCGAAGATGACGACCCATCACCCTCTGCTCTCGGACAAAAGCTGCAGCTTCACATGCCTGCTGGTTAATCCGCCATAATTGCTCTCTTTCTCTCTTTAAAAGAATATATACTTGATGCTTCTTTATATTAATATAATGTGTATCATGTAATATATAGATACGTGTATATGTACATAACTAAGTGTATGCGCCTACACATTCATATAATAGTTACGTATATATAATACATATATATTAATATTTTATATAAAACATGTACATGATCAGCTCTGTTGACAAGAATCTGTTGTTGATGACAACGATAGGGCTCTCATGTCTCTCTCAAACAGTAAATTCTCTCTCTCTCTCTCTATCCTGAGTCTAGACACAGTGAACGGTATGGTTTAACTACAATCATCATGATGCAAGTGTCACTGACGGCGACCTAGAGAGCACGCAATTTACATTTTACATGGTTTATCATTAGACAATGGAGGGACCGAAGGAGAAAGAGGAAGATGAAGGCTGAGCTCTGAGTACTGCTGACAACACCAGTAATCGACCCGTGTCACTGACAGACCCACTCGCTAAATCAACATCAACTTGGCGGTGAGTTCTCGGTTTTGACTCGGCTCAGTTGGTGAACCCATTCGGCTCGGTTGGTGAGGACAAAGCAGACCGAATTAGTCAGCTGGAACCCAGTCTTCTTCTGCTGCTGTTGGTCGATGGAATGGGCTTCATTCTGTTGTGGTCCAAAAATTCTTCATTTGCAAACAGGAAATGGTCCCATATGAATCAGAGTTTCACATCATATCAAGTAGAAGATGGTGCAAAAAGGATACTTAAGAGATAAGATCTCTTGCTTGGCAGCTTTCCATATAGTCTAGAAAGAAAGCCAGCGTCAGGACCCCATTATAGTAAAGGATTATATCTCAAATGACATCACTAAAAATCCAAAAAATCCAGACAGTTCTATTCCTAACAAGTCGAAACCTCCCAACCTAATCAATTTCCATATTCTTCGTTGACACCAACATCTCTCTCTCTCTCTCTCTCACAACCTCACGACCAACAAATCAAACTTCGCTCTGTCATCACTACACGCTGAAGATCAACGAAGAGAAGCCTCTCTATAGAGATACCAACATCGAAATCCATCTAAAATTCGGAATCCGTGATCATCAACAAATTGAGCGGAAAATTAAACTTATACAACAATGGTGCAGTTAGCAACTCTGTCTCATTCATTCCCGTTCTCTACAACATGAAAAACCATGCCGTCCAGTTCATGTTATACAGAAATCTATAGGCCAAGAGTTTTAAAATTAAGATTAGTTCTCAATGGAAGTGAAAACAAAATGAAACCAACAAACGGAATATAAGCCGAGTCAATGAGCGAGATTAAACAGAAACACCAAGGAGACGGGGAGAGGGGATCAAAGGTTAATTAATTCTTATGTGGGTGGTGAAGATTGAAATGGGTCAAATCGACCAACCGCTACGATCTAATCTCTAAATCTAAGATTATCTTCCTACTGTGTGAGAGATGAAGCGTTGGCTGAGGAATTCTTGTGATTGTGCATCCACACCTTGAAAACCTTCCTGCTGACTCCCGTCTCTCTGCAAAACGTCTGGATTGCTGCCTCCTCTCCCTTCTGTATGCGCCACCCAATCTTCTCCGCAAATTCAAGCATCCGCTCCTTCTGTTCGGCCGAGAACTTGCTCCGGAATCGTTTCTGGCTGAAGCCGGCGGTCTCCGGAGTCTCAACAAGTGAGCAACAGCGCCGGAAATCAAGCTCCTCGTCGCGGCTCGTGACCACCTTCCTGTGGAAGTTCCGGTGGCACCCACAGGCCGCGCATCGAAGGCCCCCGCTGCCGTCCGGCGGGTCGCAGGCAGCGCTCGCCATGAACTCCCCGCACCCGTCCGTCGCGTAGCTCCCTAAGCTCGCAGCATGGTTCTTCAGGCACTCGCGGTACACCGTCCCTGTCGAGCCCTGACTTCCCCTTGGCTCGCCTATCTCCGCCATCTCCATCGAACTCGCCGCTCCCAACCAGCCAAACAACCAAATGAAAGAAAGAAAATTTCGCTACTTGTTTAATTATCCTGCACCAAACCAAACCAGCAAATCTTTCTCTACAAATTGATGGCAACGTTGAGATGGCGGTGAATCTCCTTCTAGATCTCTCTAGAGTTTTAAAGTCGACAAAATAGAGAGAAAAGGACGGAGCTGTTCTGGTGTTGAAAGAGAGAGAGGAGGACATATGCTTGTGTAATCATGTGAGGAGAAGCGTCATAATGGGGTGGTGAATATGAGGGGAAACCGTGAGCTGTATGGGATTTCTCAATTATTTTTTATCTTCGGGAAACGGGAAACCCATAGGAAAATGGGACAAACGCCATCTTACCAGCATCCTCTCCTCAACCCCCCCATGTCGTCTTGTCATGTACCAAATGAATCATTACCCGCTATGTGAAGAAAGAGGAAGAAAGCTATTGAGTGAACTAGAGAGTATGGTGCTAACTAGCTAGAACTCATGGTGGTCCATAGTTTTAAATCCATCGTCCTCAAATATCGAGTTTAGCTCCTGTTCATTTGGCAAATAATAGAATTGAGTGGTTTCATCCTTTAAAAAAAGTAGCCGACCCCATCTAGTATGGGAAAAGGCTTAGTTGTTGTTGTTGTTGTTGTTGGTTTCATCCTTTAAAAAGATGATAATATCAATCACCATATATATATCCAACCAAGATGAATGTTTGAAGAGAAAGTTTGATGAAACCCTTCAAAAGTGTTTGAAGTTTGATTGTTCATCGCTTCCCCATAGTTCCTGCTAGTTCGAACCGGAGCTTTACGAGTTAAAATGCTAATAGATACAAGATAAACTGCAATGATGTTTGAGATACCACGCAGCCAACCCCACTTAATGCCGGAGAATGTTTGGCCTTCGTTTTGGTTTTGAATTGAAGATAATCAGCACTATATATAACAGTCACTCTCCACAAAACTGTTTATAGGTTAAATGCAGGTGATCACTCAAGAGGGCTAAAAACAAGAAATTATAAACATATGATCTTGAATGTTTTGTGGGGAGGGGTTGTGCCAATTCAAGAGGGCTAAACACAAGAAATTACAAACATATGATCTTGAATGTTTTGTGGGGAGGGGGTTTGTTCCCATGAGTGTTCCAAAATATTTTCCAATAAAGGACAATTAGTATTATTTTCATAAAAAAAATAATTAATAACATTTTCTCTAAAGAGACATGATTCGATTGGAAATGATCATCTAAATCGTATATCGTGTGTATTAATTATCTAAACGTCCTACAAAGAGATCTAAACGTTTTCTTATTTGTTAGTTGGATTTTCCCTTGATGGTGGCACGCGGTTCCCTAGGCTACGTTCTCAGTGTCTTCGGTGTCATAACTGTTTTTAGAATTTTGGTTTCATTTTCCATAATTGAGATGATTATCTTCATTAAGAATTTAAGACAGTCAGGATCATGATAATAAGCATTTCAACTGTTTCAAAAGATTGAAAACGAGTTGAGGGTTGCACCAGGATTATCTCATTAAACCGGCTGACTAAGAAGCCAATCGCCCCCTACAGACGTTCTTATCAGCCTAATGCATCAAAGGTTCCTTTAACGAACCAGAAGGGTAGGATCCTTTAAGAATCAATACAAAGAGCCACTGGCAATATAAGCATTTTTTTAATGTTTATTCATGTATAGAAACTATAATCAAGATTAAAAAGCCAAGAGGGGCTAAACGGCCGTTATCAGACACGCGTTCAATGAATTAATCAGTCTTAGGCATAATAATCAGAGGCAAACCTAGAAGAGAAATTGAAAGAGAAATATGTTCATTACAACAACAAAACCTTTTTTCCATATTAAGTGGGTTAGCTACATAAATTCTTTGTTTTTATAGGGTTTGATTTTGTGTCATGTTAACAATTAACTGGGATAATTTTTATTGTTTTCTTTCAACAATTTTGTGGTCTTTATTTTACTCTTTTAACATTTTTACAATCTAGTTTATCATATCTTTTTATTGGAGCTTCCTTTAAGTCATTTTCTACGTGTTCAAACCATTTTAAACGATTTTACCACTCTCAATTTGATTAATATCATAGGTATTAGTACAAATATAGAAATGGTAACAAACTCTTGCATTCCTTAAAATCATTTAAAACCTCACTAAGGATGCTATAGGAGAAAAAGAAAACATAATTTAGTCATTCTCTCCGGTCAGCCACTAGTGTACGAAACTACTATCTTAAAACAAGTTCTCACGTCGCAAGCAACCTTAGATAATTATTGCTTTTCAATAGAATTTTAAACTTATAATTAGAGAAAATTAATTTGCATTGCTTGTTCGGAGAACTATGTGGGCCTTGCAAGGATAAAATAATTGCTTTAGATTCTCAAAACGTTATAAATGGGTGAGTGAAGAACTTCAATAGCCAATGACTGCCATACACCAATCTTTTCTAAATCGAAAGGTTGTGCTTTCAAAAAAGAGTCAAGAGCTAACAAGAACTACTACCATCATATGGCACAGCATTTCCAGAACAAAGGTTTCAAGAAAATGAAGATTTACTTTAAACCCAGAGTGAGAAAGAGAGAGAGAGAGAGAGAGAAGAAAAACTAGCTTAAGCTAGCTCGAGTTGATATCGTCACCAAGGTTACATCTGATATAAAAATAAAGTACGATAGCTTAAGAGTTGATGACACAAATTGGTTCGGACATGCTTGTTCTACTTGATACCAATCCTTATATTATATATATGTATGAAAAATGGATCCTTTCTACATATTGATACATGCTTACTCATATATCTTTTGGTATGATATCAATATAATTTCAAAACTTTTAAAGAACTTTGAAAAAGTGTGAAAGGTATATTTATTATATTCATATCATTAAAAAAATAATGAGTAGACATAAATGAACATAAATGAGTAGGTGTATGAACATGATCCAATCACAATAAATACATATATATATATATAGAGAGAGAGAGAGAGAGGGGGGGAAGAGATAAAAGAAACCAAAAGTTCTACTCTTTGAACGTATTAAATAAGTATTTTAATTGTATATTTGTGTTGATGGAAACATCTACGTGTATTGCAGTCAGTGTCACTCACAAACGTAAACGTATATTCTAATCACCATTGACCACTCAAAATCACCCCAACCACCAACCTCGTGCTTTTTGACGCGTGGTCGTTCCCCAACCCAAATTACCAATGATTGCCCAATCCCTATCTACATCCTCCCCCTCTATTCAGAGCCTATTCGTGGCCGTCCCGTAAATAATGTCAAAGACGATGGTGAAGATTCTTTCACGAAACAAAATTCATGGGTATTCCAGTAAAATAGACAGGATTCATGGCCACGCGTCAGCCATCCCAGTAGGAGACCCGTCGACCGTACGTTTTCCCGTTTATAGAAGCGGCAGATAACGTGGACCCGTTTTCCCGAATTAGGAAGATCGCGGGCCCACTTTGTCCACTCCCCCTTATGCATCAAGCCATGTGAGCTTTAATTTTATTTAATTAACCACTTGTAATTAATCTAAAACCACTAATCTGTATATAGGTACTGATTAGTAGGGTTGGTAAAAGAACCGAATCTCTTGTGTTTAATGTCCGATTCGATGTATATTTGGGTTTAATTTATGACAATGAAGACGAACCTACCAATCAAACTGTATGAGCTGAATATGAACAATGTCTTTTAATAAGCATAAAGAAATGCATAATGCTGCAATCAAACAGAGAATACATAAAGCTTGTTTGGTTAATCATTAGAACACCATGTTACATTAAGTGGATATTATGTAAGTAAATGATAAATCATTTGGTTTTACAAGAAAATTTTATAGACAAAAATGAATAAGATGTTACGAAAATTATTTTCTTAATTAACTCTAACAAGCATCTTGTGTTCATCTCATACAACTCTAACATACATCTTTTCTCGACTGTGCTAATAGGGCAAACATGAATTAGATGTTTCTAAGTTGCTGAACAGCTCCAATTGGGTTCATTTAGTTCGTTTACAAACGCTACTGAATAGATACAGGTGATTAATATTTTAATTGCATGAGGATTAGGTTAATAATAAGTGGTTTAATAAATTAATGAGATGGAGAAACGCTTGTCGACAGTCTTTGAATAATACAGAAGGGGTGACGTTGTCTGGTAGCGATGGGACCTCCGCCAGAGTTTCCATATGGAGTGCAATGATGGCCGTAAAGAGGAGGAGAGCAAACGATTAATTAGTGGAACACACCACGAAGGGTCGTGTAAAAGATCGATGAGGATATGATTAATTAAGCAAATTTGTGGCAATCGATCCCGAAATGCATAAAATAATTGGTTGTTGCACGTAGGGAGAGCAGATGACATGCACTCCCTTCGTGCACTTGCTCCACCCTCGCAATCTGATATATATATATATATATATATATATATATATATATATATATATATATATAGAGAGAGAGAGAGAGAGGAAAGAACCTTTTCTTTTTTGCCTGTCAAACAAGGCACAGTCCTCCAACTTTGAGCTGGAGCCTTCCTTCCTCCCACTCTAGGCTCCAGCTCAAAGTTGGAGGACTGTGCCTTGTTTGACAGGCACAAAAGAAAAGGTTCTTTCCCCTCTCTCTCTCTCTATATATATGTATATATATATATCAGATTCGATGTACTGAACTGCAATACAGTCAATACACTAATGAAAAACCATAGAACAATATGCTTTTCTGGCAATAGAAACCATTCTCATTTTCGTAAATGTAAACATGTTTCGTGATAGTTTTCATACTTGGACATATATAACTTTAAAAAGGCCCAAAATCAATGTCACGTAGTGTTAATTTATTTTGAATTAGTGATCCTTACCTCCACAGAAGCGCAAAAACAAAATAAAATCCAACTACAGTTCATACACTTCTATAAAGTCAATCATTTGGCAGGAAATGATATATACAACACACACATCATATGGGGAGAGAGAGAGAGGCTACGACGTGGTGATGTACGGGTTAGATTAAATTTCTTAAACGGTATTAACCAAAAATAAATATTAAATGGAATAAGACTGTGAGAGAAAGGATGATGTTTGTCCTGTCACAGAAAAAGACAAAGAAGAGGTGATGGTTGGCTGTTAACGGGGTTCTTGGTGTGTTTAATTTATGTTAAGTGCTTTGTCTAAATCGCACCTGTCGCATTCCTTGATTTGAGGCCATTTGAATCTGGCACTGGATTAAGATATTACAGGCTCAACCGAGTTGAATCTTGATTGCTACTGGATCGGATCCGAAGTGGGCTCATGTCCTTATGCAGGGCATGGAGGCAGACCTAATTTGGATCCAGCTTAATCCAGGTCTCCCATTTAGGAAGCCCATTGCTTATAGTGGATAGCCAATCCAAGTACATGTTTCCCTCTCTATAAGTATGAATTAAATCGACTAATTGCACAGATGCCGATGAGTCCGGTTTGTATCGACTCATTGGTGTTGTCGTATACAACCTAAAACCATTGGAAAGCCATCATCTAGATTTTAAACCAATGTCATTATCCAATGCTTGATGGTAACTTCCCATTAAGTGGATATTATATGTCCTATACAGTCTGTCATTAACCAATATCAGTTGAAGCTTTTTCACTCAACTCTTTAGAAAGATTAACAGCACCATTTGGGGAGTGTGTGTGTGAGAGAGAGTGAGAGAGGTTGCATAAAATTTTGTGGTGGCCCCAAAATGGCCATTACAAGCGAAATCTCTAAATTTAGGGCCTAAAACTACAAGCTTCTAAAAACCTGGGTCTTTAAAATGGGCATTACAAGTGTTACCCCAAATTTGGGGCCAACAAATTGTGTAAAAATCTTTTTGGGTTTGTAAGGTTGATACTATAATGAGCTTAAATTTCGTGTGACCTAAAGGCGGTTGCCCTCAGTGGCCTCACCCCATGAGCAATCCCTGCCTGCAACTAGAGTTTTCACCGATCAACTTCCAAAGACATCTCAATAATGGAAAAGGACTTTCTTATAGTAAGAGCAGATACAATGATCAATAATTTAAAACTGAAGAAATTAACAAAAGGTTCCTTGATTTTTGTAATAGATGCATCGACGATTTCGTTGATGAAGTGGAGGAGAAGGAAGAAGAAGGTGATCAGAAAGAACCCACAAATAATCATGTGAACTAATTGGGTGCAAAAGTTGCTGTTACTTTTTCATCGGTACATAGAACAGTTGATGGCCTCTGTGTTGCAAGCTGCTTTCCTTTATTGACATTTAGCATATTTTTCTTTTAAAACCAATAAGAACAACTTATCCAAGTGTTTCCTTGCATGAAAGTTAAAAGGAAATGCTAAATTGTTGCTTTTTTGGAGCTAAATTCTTATATAACACGAGGTGAAGCACAACTACGGATCTATCTTGTGTCATCTTAGCCTTCAACTCAAGAAGAAAGATCAAGTTTTAACATGTCCAGCCTATGCCTTTCA